>CAUYPK010163400.1:0-113452 GCA_963574355.1 Loris lydekkerianus
GAAGGGGAAGGGAGGGGGGAGGTTTTGGTGGAGGGAGGGTAATGGATGGGGCCACATCTATGGTGCATCTTAGAATGGGTACAGGCGATTGCACTAATGTACACAGCTATGATTTAACAATAAAAAAAAAAAAAAAAGAAAACTGTAATCAATATAAAAAGTAAGCTGAAAATATACATGGGGAGGAACCAGCCGAGGAATCCTGGCAACATGAAAAATCAGAGCAGATCAATTCCCCCAAGAGATTACAAGGGAAATATATATATGTGTTCCATAGAGCAATTGTTGAAATGTCAGAAATAGAATTCAGAATATTGATGGCAAATGTAGATGGAATTGAAAAGAAGATGAAAAAGGAAAACCAAACTATAATCCAAAAATTGTCTCAAGAAATTAGTGAAATTAAAGACAAAGTCACCAGGGATCTATGCATAATTAGGAAAGATATACCAGAGCTTTAGTTATTGAAAGAAGCATTTGAGGAGCTTTAAAATATAGTAGAGAGGGTCAGTAACAGAGTAAAGCATGGAGAAGAAAGAATTTCAGAAATTGAAGATAAGACTTTTGAACAAACTTTATCATTCACAGAGGCAGAAAAAAAGAATAAAACAGAATATTCCCTGAGAGAGTTATGGGATTTCTCCAAAACACTGAACATCTGAATTAAAGGGATTCTCTAAGGAGTAGAAAATTGCACTAAAGGCACTAAAGCTCTGCTTCAAATCATCATGGTGGAGAATTTTGTCAAGCATTGTGACAGACACAAAAATTCATTGCAATAGATAGTTTCAGAACCCCAGCACAACTCAAGCCAAACAAAACATCTCCTAGACTCATTGCAATTAACTTTACCAAAGTCAATATGAAAGAGAAAATCCTGCAAGTACCCAGGCATAAGAAAAGAGAAAAATATCAGGAAGAACACAGATCTTTTATCTGAAGCTTTTCAAGCCAGAAGAGGGTGGCCATCAGCTTTTAACCTTCTTAAACAAAGCCATGAGTTTCATTTGTGATGGAGAAATCAATTTTTTTTTTTTTTTTTTTTTTTTTTGCAGCTTTTGGCAGGGGCTGGGTTTGAACTCACCACCTCCAGTATATGGGGCTGGCATGCTACTCCTTTGAGGCATAGGCACCACCTGAGAAATCAAATTTTTTATTGATATTCAAATGTTGAGAAAATTTGCCACAATTAGACCAGCTGTACAGGAAGTACTCAGACTCATTCTTCATACTGACCAGCATTATGGTCCATTACTAAACTAAACACACCCAGACCTTAAAGAAAATAGTCTAGCTTTCACAATAGTGTAAGTGATAAAACTAAGCACTGGATAGCCATAAAACAAGATGAACAATACTGTACTATATGTATTAATTCTCTCAATAAACGTGAACGGCTTGACTTCTCCCCCCAAAGAGACACAGGCTGACTGATTGGATACAAAAGCTCAAACTCAATGTTCGTTGTTTCCAAAAAAAATACCCAGCCTCTAAGGTAAAACAAGACTCAGAGTGAAGGGATGGAAAGCAATGTGCCCTGACAAATGTTAATCAGATAAAAGCAGGGGTTCTGATCTTATTTGTGGATACAATGGGATTTAAATCAACAAAAATAGGGAAATATAAGGATGAATATTACATACTGGTCAAGGGAAGCATATAACATGAAGAGATTTCATTCATTAACATTTATGCCCCCAACCTAAACACTAAATACATAAAACAAACCCTAAGTGATCTGAACGATATGATATCTTCCAGCTCCATAATAGTTGGAGATTTCAACACCCCTGTGACAGTACTGGACAGATCTTCCAAGTAAAAACTAAACAAATAAGTAATAGGTTTAAACATGACCCCAGAACAAATGGACTTAACAGACATATACAGAACATTTCATCCTAGTAAAACTAAATATACATTTTTCTCATCAGTGCATGGATCATCATACAAAATTGATCATATCTTAGGGCATAAATATAACCTAACAAATTTAAAAGAATAGAAATTATTTCTTGTATCTTCTCAAACCATCACAGAATAAAAATTGAACTCAACACCAACAGAAATTTCCATACCTACATAAAGTCATGGAAACCAAATAACCTTATGCTGAATGACAGCTGGGTTAAGGATGAGATTGAGAAAGAAATCATTAGATTCTCAAACAAAGTGATAATGAAGCCACAAGCTGTCAAAACCTGTAAGATGCTGCAAAAGCAGTCCTAAGATGCCACTTTATAGCATTAGATGCCTTCATCCAGAAAACAGAAAAGAGCCAGTCAACAACATAACAGGCCCTCTTAAGCAACTGGAAAAGGAAAAATAAAATAATGCAACTCCAAACCTAGACAATGAAAAGAAAATTAGAGCAGAATTAATTGAAATTGAGAACAGAAGAATCATTCAGAAGATCAGGGAAACAAAAAGTTGATTCTTTTGAAAAATTAATAAAATTGATAAACTTTTTTTAGGGGGGTGGGGCTGGGTTTGAACCTGCTACCTCTGGCATATGGGGTCAGGGCTCTACTCCTTTGAGCCACAGGCACTACCCTAAAATTTATAAACTTTTAACCAGGCTAACCAGAAACAGAAAAGTATGGTCTCTAATAACCTCAATCAGAAATGAAAAAGGGGAAATAACAACAGATACCAAAGAAAAACAAAAGCTCCCCAATGATAACTACAAATAACTCTGTGCCAAGAAATTTGAAAATGTAGAGGAAATGGACCAATACCTGGAAACATCCCAACCAGAAAGAATTAGAAATTTTGAAGAGACCTATATAAAGCACTGAAACTGTGTCAACTATATAAACTCTCCCCAAAATGAAAAGCCCTGAAACAGACAGTTTCACCCTAGAATTCTACCAAACCTTCAAAGAGGAGTTATTACCTATATTGCATAACCTATTTTAAAACATAGAGAAGGTAAAAACAAAACAAACAAAAACAACAAAAAACGTAGAGAAGGAAGGAATCCTCAACATACTCTACAAAGAAAGTATCACCCTGATTCCAAAACCAGGAAAGGACCCAACAAAAAGGAAAACTGTAGGCCAATACCATTAATGATTATTGATGCAAAAATATTCAATAAAATCTTAGCAAGCAGAATACAGTGACACATTATAAAAAACTATACATCATAATCAAGTGAATTTTATCCCAGTGATGCAAAGTTGGTTCTAATTAAGTAAATCCATAAATGTAATTCACCATATAAATAGAACTAAAAACAAAGACCATATGATTCAACTGATGCAGAAAAGACATTTGACAAAATTCAGGATCCTTTTCTGACTAGAACACTGAAGAAAATAGGAATAGGTGGGACATTTCTTAAACTGATTGAGGCCATCTACAACAAACTCACAGTCATTATCATATTGAATGGAATAAAATTGAAAGCATTTCTACTTAGAACTGGAACCAGACAAGGATGCCTATTATTGTGACTACTATTCAACGTAGTGCTGGAAGTCCTAGACAGTGCAATCAGGCAAATGGGGGTAGAGGAGGTCAAACTCTTGTTCTTCAGAGATGAAATGATCTTATACCAGGAAAACCTCAGGGACTCAACTACAAAGCTCTTAGAAGTGATCAAGAAATATAGTAATGTCTCAGGATAAAAATCAGTAATGTCCACAAATCAGTAGCCTTCATATATGCCAATAATAGTCAAACTGAGAATCAAATTAAAGACATAATACCTTTCACAATAGCTCCAAAGAAAATGAAATACCTGGGAATATATCTAACAAATGATGTGAAGGATCTCTATAGTAAGAACTATGATACCTTGAGAAAAGAAATCGCAGAGGATGTTAACAAATAGAAGAACATACTGTACTTGTGGCTGAGAAGAATCAACATTGTTAAAATGCCCATACTACCCAAACCAATGTCAGGTTTAATGCAATCTCCATCAAGGAACCAATATCATAGTTTCAAGACCTTGAAAAAATAGTATTTTGTTTCATATGGAACCCAGAAAAAAACCCACATAGTCAATACAAATTTAAGAAATATAAATAATTTGGAAGAATCACATAAGCAGACTTTAGTTTATACTTCAAGTCTATAATGATAAAAAGCATGACACTGACACAAGAATAGAGATATATCTATGGAATAGAATAGAGAACCTAGAGATGAACCCAGCAATATATCACTATCAGATCTTTGATAAACCAAACAAAAGCATGCACTGGGGAAAAGAATTCCTTTATAATAACTGGTGCTAGAAGAACATGTTAGTTACATGTTCAGCCACAGAAGACTGAAATTAGACCCACACCTCTCACCACTGACAAAAATTGACTCTTGTTGGACGAAAGTTTTAAATTTAAGACACAAAACAATAAAAATTCTAGAAGAAAGTGTGGGGGAAATTCCTGACAAAATTGGCCTGGGAAAAAAATTTATGAAAAAGACCTCCATGGCAGTTGCAGCAATGTCAAAAGTAAATAAATGAAATTTGATCAAACTAAAAAACTTCTGCACTCCACTAAAACAGACAGCCTTCAGAATAGAAGATATTCACATGTTATAAATTTGACAAAGAGTTAATAAATAGAATCTACAGAGAACTCAAATCAATCAACAGGAAAAGAGCAAATAACCTTATTTATAAATGGGCAAGAGACTTGAAGAGAAACTTCTCTGAATATGACAGATGAATAGCCAAAAAATACATGAAAAAAATGCTCATCATCTTTAATCATCAGAGAAATTCAAATCAAAACCACTCTGAGATATCACCTAACTCCAGTGAGATTAGCCCATATCACAAAATCCTGAATGTGCAGATGCTGTCATGGATGTGGAAAGAAGGAAACACTTATGCACTACTGGTGGGATTGCAAACTAGTACAACCTCTGTGGAAAGAAGTGTAGAGAATTCTCAAAGAACTAAAAGTGACCTTGAATTTGATCCTGCAACCCCATTACTAGATATCTACCCAGAAGAAAAAAAATCATTTTACCACAAGGACATTTGCACTCCAATGTTTACTGCAGCCCAGTTCACAATTGCCAAGATCTGGAATCAACCCAAGCACCCATCAACCCATGAATGGATTAACAAACTGTGGTATATGTATGCCTTGGAGTACTATCCAGCCATAAGAAAGACGGAGACTTCACATCTTTTGTGTTTACCTGGATGGAGTTGAAACACATTCTTCTTAGTAAAGTAACCTAAGAATGGAAAAACAAGTATCCAATGTACTCAATACTAATATGAAAGAAACCAGTATATAAACAACTATAGGCCCACATGAAAGAAAAACAGAAGTATATCCCATCGAGGGGGGGTGGAAAGGAGGAAAAGGGGAGGAGGAAGGAGGGAGAGCAGTTGGTAGTATCTCACCTAGTGTGCACAATGTGAGAGTGTTCATCACGCCCTCTGGGTGAAAGGCTCAACTACAACTTGAACTTTACCTCAGAAATGAAAACAATGTCACCTAACATTTTCACCCTCATTAACACCTAAACATTTGCACTCGTATCAATCTGAACTTAGACATAGAAGAATATTCTTAACCTAAGAAAAACTTTTCTCAAGTTTCCGTCAAAATTTCTTTCTTTCACTTCCCTCACTCACTGAATTGAAACTACTATTATTAATAGATTTTAAACTATTATCACCATTTATGAATAATGTGAAAAAAGTGTCCTAAAACTTTCATTTCATCAATGTCATGCTTCTAAGAACAAAGTGCTCTAACGTTATAAATAAACTTTTTTTCCACCAGCATTCACATATTCTGACTTACTTTTTCTATATCTGGTAGGGTAATACATTTCCTTCCAACCTTTAGTGGGATAAAGTTCATGTATCTTCTAATCTAGAAAATAACTCTTAATAACCTCCGACACTCAGTAGAAACACAACTGTACTTTGGAATCAGTCATCCACCTTTCTTGCATTGTCTTCTTATTTATTACTGAAAAATAGTAGTATAGCAAATATTTCAGTATCATGTACTGCCAAAGGAATTTCATTGCAATAGTATTGTTTTAAAATGTATTATTTGATTTTGATCTGACTAGCACAGATGAATTATTTCCATAGTATGTTCACCCTGGAATGTCTAACCACAAAAATCACGTGCTTTGTTAGCTTCCATGCAAAATTGAGATGGACTTATTAAAAGAGTGCAAATTAACAACTTCAGTCATCAATAAGAAATCAATTTTTTGCCCACTTCCCATCTCTAATGTTTTTAAGCAAGGAAGAATCCTTGGATCTAAGTTTCAAGGTTTATTTATTTATTTATTTATTCTGAGACAGAGTCTCACTATGTCGCCCTCAGTAGGGTGCTGTGGCATTACAGCTCACAGCAGCCTCAAACTCTTGGTCTTAAACGATTCTCTTGCCTCAGCCTCCCCAGTAGCTGGGACTACAGGTGCCCACCACTATGCCTGGCTATTTTTTTAATGTAGTTGTCATTGTTGTTTAGCAGGCCTGGGTCGGGCTTGAACCCACAGCCTCAGTGTATGTGGCCAGCATCCCACTCACTAAGCTACGGGCACCAAGCCTCAAGGTTTACTTTTTTATCTTCCTTTAAGTACTTTATAAAATGAATCAGCCTCCTTTTTCAAATACATAAAATGTTGTGAGGATCTACTGTAAAATATGTGAAGTGTTCAACATGGTGTATTGTACAAATTGTTGCACAGATGATTGCTCTTGTTATTCTTATGCTGTGTTGTGCTTCTGCCCTGCTTCAAATGTCATGTAAAATAGCTGGTGAGTTTTAGCACATTTGGCACATTTAGTACATTTATTGTACAGTGTTTGCTGTGCTTGATCAACAGAGCAACAGAGGAAAATGCTTCTTCTTTGATACACACAGTTCACTGAATATGGAAAGGGTTTGACATTTTTGTTTTATA
Source organism: Loris lydekkerianus (assembly GCA_963574355.1). Classification (NCBI taxonomy): domain Eukaryota; kingdom Metazoa; phylum Chordata; class Mammalia; order Primates; family Lorisidae; genus Loris; species Loris lydekkerianus. Next base: position 6,904 of record CAUYPK010163400.1, read on the forward strand.
TCTGGTGAAACAATCCGAAGAAGTCTTTTCTGCAATATGTTTGTAAAAAGAGAAAGCTGTAAGCAAAATATAGAAGGACGGTGTTATTTATGACCAACAGAAGCAGCCTTATTTGCACACTCTATGTTGAAATGACTACTTAATACAGTGACTCATAGGAACTGTCTAGGGGAAATCAAATGTTCAGATGAAACAATGTGTAGTTTATTAGCCACTAGTGATATGCCTTTTATTGACTGGACTCTGGTAAGTACCTGACAACGAACAGAACTTTACCCGGAGGGACACGTATCATGTACCACATAGTCTAACCACATCACTAAAGGTCTATGTAACTGTGAGCCTCAAACGAAATAAGATGCCAACTAGTCTTTAATTTAAATGAATATGTAAGTAAAGTGTGAGTGACTATAATGGGTTTATATCCCTTTAAAGGCAGAAGTTGTGGGAACTCTTAGAAGTCTATTCAAATGGAAAGCAATAAAGAATTTTCACATTGCCTTGTATTCTTAACCCCTACTATTCATAAAAATTTATATATTTTAACAAAGCTACTTGTCTAAGAATGACCTTTTCTCTTTAACTCCAGAAAATTTTCTTATCTACAACCAATTTATTTTTGTTAGCTACTTTAGACATAATTTGTATATAAACTCATGATAGCAAATGAAGTTCTAATCTCAATAGAAGTTAAGAACAATTTCCATCTTTTAATTCTTTTTTTTTTTTTTTTTCAGTTTTTGGCCAGGGTTGGGTTTGAACTTGCCACCTCCGGCATGTGGGGCTGGCGCCCTACTCCATTGAGCCACAGGCACCACCCCCATCTTTTAATTCTTTATGTGAGGATATAGTTTCAGAGAAAACATGCTTAATTCTAGAGATTTTTAAATTTTATGTTTCATTTTGTGGCTCTATTAGTTTGCTCTCTTTAGCTTAGGTTGTCTACAAGGTTTAAGCTTAAGGGTAAGGTTTGAGAAAAGGGTTTTGAGAGTGACCAGGCAATTTTATAGGCACCAATTTCATAGGCAGTCAAGTTAAACAGGCAGTCTAAGAACTGACTTTGTACTGAAACCTGGCCGTAATAAGTATTTTCAAGTACATTCAAATGGCTTTTCCCTAGCACTTTTTTCCTTTCTTTGCTAAAACATCCCCACATTCCCCCTAAGACACTGTATTTAAGTAGGTTTTGTTTCTATCAGCTTTCCCTCCTGAGGGTTTCCAGGGATGAGGATTGGTTCAGTTAGCATGGCCTTAGCCATACTAGGATGTTTACTTAAATTCTATAGAAGTTTCTTAATTAATGTTTTGTAGCAAAAATACTAGAATTCTCCCTCTGAATCTTTTCCTAGAAATGAAATTCAGAAAGCACAGGACTCTATCCAGCCATGTTGGGAACTCAGATGAGTGCTTTTTAACAACAGATACAGAGTTCTACTAGGATGCTGTTGCTCTCCAGCACATTAATGATAGACAATGCTGATTTGCTCTAACCTCATACAGTTTCCCATATAAAAAGAATCATCTGTGTTTCAGGAATGACAGTTTTATCTACTTTAGTATTATTCTTGAAGTGATTGGTAGAGGTATGACTTAGTTTAAATTTAAATCCCATTCTCAGAGGCCAAGGCAAGTGAATTACTTGAGTTTAGGAGTTCGAGACCAGCCAGAGCAAGAGCAAGAATCCATCTCTACTAAAAATAGAAAAATTATCTGGGCATTGTGGTGGGTGCCTGTAGCCCCAATTACTCAGGAGGCTGAGACAAGAGGATGTTTGAGCCTAAGGTTGCTGTGAGCTTTAATACCACATCAAGATACATCTACATATAAGATACTATATAATAATAATAAGAAATTTAAATCCTAAAACTCAGAATGATTTTATAATAGCATACAAAGAGTATAAAAATTCAAAGATGACCACATAAGACATAGTAAAATTCAACTGACTTTAGCTGAGTTTGAGAATGTTTACCACTCTCCCATATAAAGTCTTGAAACGTAAAGATAGGTAGTTAATATTATAGCCATGATGATAATTATGTATTGAAAAGAAAAGTAGCACCACCAGTTTTCTTGGAATGTCCCTCAATACTTCTGCATATATAGGAAGGTAGACTGGTTTGGTTTAGCTCTTAAAAGTGAAAACATTCTGATTTTCCTTTTTGGGTGAAAAAAAATTAGAAGGAGTATGAAACTGAAAACTGCAGGCCCCCTACGTTTAATCATTAATAGTGAGCGCTTCAGTGAACTTAGGTCCTGATTTTGGAGTTTGGAATCTGACCTTTTCCTAAAGATAAACATTATTGTTGCAGGTTCTGAGGAGGGTCACTTCCTCACCGGCTGCCTTGGGGAGAGTCCTCCTCTCAGTGAGTCCCGGCTAGGAGCTGGACGCAGTAGGGGTGGCTAGTTAATATGATTCTTCTTGCTGTACTTTTTCTCTGCTTCATTTCCTCATACTCAGCTTCTGTTAAAGGTAAGTTTGTGTTGCCTTTTGCTAAAATTTAATTTCAATTTTGGGGGGTAATGTGTGTATGTGAGTGAGAGAATAGTGAAAGAGTTTCTCACCGAACCATCTTCAAAACCATGCAATGTCTGTGAAAGCATGGCTCAAGATGAAAACCAAATTCAAATTCCTACATACATTAAGGAAACAGAGGTTCCTTTCAGTTTCTGTCCCTGAGACCAGTGAGTTCTTGCTTCAATTCCTCATTCATGGACTATTTTTAAAAGGCAGAAAAGAGCTGCCAGCTATTGTTACCTGCTACTGTTGGCCACACTGAATGTAGCTCCTTCATTTGAATTGTAAATGAGGTTTAAAAAAAAAAATCCAGTTCTTAAATTTCTTTCTAGTTGCTTAGCAATGTGACATCAAGAAAAATTAGACCCACTGAAAAAGGAATTTAATTTGCCAAAGAATTATGAATGAAATGTTAAAAAACATTTAATTCCATTATCATTCAAAAGTGATAACATCATTGCCAGCAAATTAAAGAAAATAAAATTACAGGATATGGATTTAAGAAATAAGAGTTATTGTTTTTGGAAGAATGGTGTTGCTAGTTACAGTTTCTATTTTTAAATGAAATTGATTTTTAGAAAACACATAAATTAATACCCTCAGAAAAGGCAAGAAGGAAAACACATTTTATGTGGGATGGTTTCAAAAAACTGTAGAAAATGTATTAATATAGAATCTGATTTAAAATCAGCTAAATTATAAACTTCTTGGATTTCTAAATATGGTCTTGTATAAAAATGATCACTTTTTAGAGTATTTTAAGAAAGTATACTCTTAAAACCAATTGATCCAGCATACAACTTAGTATGGCAAGGAACAATTTTAAAACCAAGTATTTGATATAAAACAATGTACTTATAAACTTTAAAAACCTATTTGGAATAAATGGGGTTTTCAATCATAAGGTAAAGTTTTCCTCAAGATTTTTTGTGTGGAGAATTTCCACGGGATGAAAAAAGACATTTGTATTGTAAATGACAATTTACAATTATTAGAACAATAAATAGATTAAATTTAAATTAATTTACCTAAGCCATTCACACTTTAGGTTTTTGAACTAATGGCAATATTTTCACAAGTTTCTAAAATGTTCACTTTTAAAAGGTATAGTCCTTACTTGAATGAAAGAAATTTTTTAATGAGAAAAAAGTAAAGATTTGTAAGCCATATCTGATTAAGAAATGTTATATAGAGAGCTTACTGTTTTATCTGTCAAATGATTGTAAAGGATTTTAAATATGAGAGATCTAAATATCATAATATCAAATCTAGAACCATGACTTTTTTAGGAAAAAAAATGGAAATATAGCAGCTATTTGGGCTTCTCTCTTTTCTCCCTAATTTACAAGTTATAAAGTTGGATAACTTGATGTTTTCAAATGCACACACACACATACACCCATGCACACACACACGACAATGGCATATAGGGGAAATGTGATGTAGAACATAGCTACGTTTAGTGTGTATAACTTAGTAGCAAATCCATATTTTTTAGAACCTGAAGATTATGCTATTTAGGGGCCATGAGAAAAGATACAAAAATGTCTTATTTCAGCAAAGATTACTGAACAAATAGCTCAGATCCTCTTCCAAAGTCTTAAAAGGAGCCTAGACAAGTGAGGGGCTGCATAATACAAATGCTTATGCCAATATTGTAAATAAAAAGTACAGGATTTGACAGCTCCTCTACCAGATGAGACAACTTAACAATACCATGATTGATTGTAGCTGGTAACAACTGATACTTAACTAGTAAACTACTCATGAAGAGTCTACCCTAAAATTAAGTTGTTCTAAATTTTGGGGTTCCATGGATCACCTCAAAACGTATCTCTAATTTAAATTACCAGTGCAACTTTTTAGGAAATCCTCAGATCTGGGTGGATGCTGAGGGCAGGTTGGAATGTGAAGAGAATAAAGGAAGTGGTTAGGATTAGAATGAAGAGGTTTCTGTAAGATTTGCTAAATGTGAACTTTCTAAAGACTCAAGTTTTCCCTACTAATTCTTAGCTGTACTTTGCAATGGTGGGTCTATTATTCTCAGTGTTTCTCGTGGGTTTTCTTTATACAATACTTTTACTAATTAATTGTGCTACCTCTAGACTTGGATTGTGTTACCTCAGTCCCTATCCCTACCCTTACTTTTCCATCCATTTACATTGATTTATTTCTCAACTTTCTTTTTATCCTTCATTCTACCTGGAGTTTTCTGTTGAGTTCTTACATCCACTACCTATCACCCCTATCAGCACTGTACATCTCTTCAGACTTCTTACCAGTTCAGACTGGTAACTTGTCTCTACTTTAACAGTGCTATTGTACTCATATAAGTTCGCTAAGTGAGGATTTCTAGATATTTCTAAAAAGGGTCAAAAATAAGAGTTTTGTTGCTTGTAAGTTATTAGAAAATTCTAAATGCACTTGAAGGAGCAAATTGAAGAGGTGCTGTTTCCTTTTTGGCTAAAATTAATTTCTCCTTTGATTTGATCTACCATCAGTTTCCCCAAAATGCTATATGCACACTTGGAATAGCAATATCCTAAATAAGAAATTAGGTCAGCAATGGAACATGCCCCCATGCCCACTGTTGGCAGATCTCTGAATAATATAAACAGAGAAATACTTATCAAACAGGATAGGATAACAGGGACAACATTGTTGCGTGTTATTTGAACCTATTTAAAGATATGAGAAACAGTTTTGGGAGAAGAAGGCCCTTCCTTTCCTATGTTTTAGCACTTCCAGGTCATAGTTAAGTAAATGACTAGTATTAATGTTCCTTTTCATATTCTTTTGACCAGTAAAGTAAAAGTAAAAAAAAAAAAAAAAAAATGAACCTTTGAACCTAAGAAAGGTTGCCTTCCTACAAAGTTTTCACTTAATCAGAAGACATTTTTATGGAGTCCACAAAACTCAGATTTCAGAAAATTTAAACATAAACTCTGTATTATATTTGCTATGTTGGGTTGATCTTCAAGACAGCTTCTATTAGCTGTCAAATAACGCTTACCTTTCAGAATTACTGTGAGGATTAGATAAAACAACATGTACTTTCTGTATACCCTATATAGAATTTGACAGGTGTCGTAGAAAGAAGGCCTCCTAGCCAAAATATCTTTTCTCACCAGAAAGACAGTGTTTGAACCTGCTCCAGAGGCTCCAGTTAAAATGCAGAAAAGGCAAAGATAAGAGAGAGGACGGTAGAGGTGGCCCCAGACTTCATCTCCTTAAAGGTGTCTCTGACTTTCTCTGCCTTCCCGTACCTTACACCTCAGGTTCTGCTCAGTTTGTGTGTACATTTGGATACTCCCTCCCACACTTCCTTCTCCTGCTTCTTCTTTATTTATTATTAATTGTCCATCTCTCTCTCATTTAAATGTAAACTCTGTGCGGGTAGAAATCTTTCTGTTTGTTAACTGGTCAATCCCTAAAGTCTAAGAAAATTTCTACTGCCCAGCAAGTACTCAGTATATCCTTGCTGAATGAATGAATAAATTCTTAACTCACTCCCTAGGAACAGAATTTAACCTAAAGTTTAAAAACATATAGTATAGATAAGTACATCATCCTCAGAGCCAGATAGCCTGGGTTTTAAACATATGTATCTAATTACCTGGCTGACTTGGTAATTAGTGCTGCGCTCCTCAGTCTCTTCATTCACACATAATGAAACTATTAGTAGTGCCCACCTCGTTGGTTTTTGTGAGGATTAGATAAGTTAATACACATAACATACAAAATATTTTTAGCATTTTTCCCTCTGGGCAGTAGGTGCTGTAGTAGATGATGGAGACAGGGGAACAGACTGTTGCTGGGTAGATGGTCAGACTTTCCGAGGTATTTTTAATTTTTTAGCATTGCAAAATAATTTTACTTACTTTCTCAGCTGCTTTATTTCTGGTCTAGTCACCAAAATCCCCTTTTCTGTACCTCTCCCCATATGTATATTTTCTAAGAGAGAAAAGTTACAGTTGCCTGTTCTAGTTAACTAGGCAATACAACTTGATCAGGATTGAGAACGCGTAAACTGAAATTTCTTTTTACTACCTCCTGATGGCCACCTGTAGAAAATATGCAAAAAGAGTTCATATGACTACAAACTTCTAGTCATCTCTGGGAAAGACTGGGTCCTTTGTATTTCCTTAGGATAAGTTAAACTCAATGGGAGAGTCTGTGAACTCGTCTGTATAGCAATCTTCTTGGCTCGCTGATCTGCATAGTATTTGATTTAAATTACCCCTGACAAATTTAAGCTGGTATTAAGATTTTATGTGTAAAACATTAGTTCATTCAGGCACAGATAATTTAAATTTACAAATGTATAGCCTTGAGCCGTACCTTTGTACTAAAAATTTGCTAATTAAATTAATAGAGTGAAATACACTGAAGGGATATTCCTTAAATATCAAAAACATCTGAATGAAAGAACTGTCTTCTAACCTCTGAAATTACTTTGGCCATTGATCTGTTTGCATCTAAACAATATGCTATTTATAAATTGTTCTTATTAAAGTTATAAAACAATGCCTGGTAGGATCTCTACTTGAAATCATATTCATGTCATTAAAAGCAATACGATGGCATTTCTTTAAAAAAGGATTTTATACTTCAACTGGGGTTGAACTATCAGACTATATTTATATAGTCTGATAATTGATTAGGAATACAGACTAAAGTTTTCTGAAATAGGAGCTTATTTGTTTGTTAGTTCATTTATTTATTCATGTTTTTCAAGCCAATGATTTCAGCAGATAGAAAAATAGAGCCCTCTTTAACTCAGCAAATATTTTTTAAGCTCCCACCAAGCAGCCCATGGTAGAGAAACACACTGATGGGCAGACAACATGGTCTCTGGCCCGACAGGTACATGCAATGAAAACTTGACTCATGTCATTATCTTCATGCAGGTCACACAACCGGTCTCTCATTAAATAATGACCGGCTGTACAAGCTCACATACTCCACTGAAGTTTTGCTGGATCGAGGTAAAGGAAAACTGCAGGACACCGTGGGCTACCGACTTTCATCCAATGTGGACGTCATCTTACTGTGGAGGAATCCAGATGGTGACGATGACCAACTGATTCAAATCACGGTGCGCATTTTCTACCAGAATGGTGCAGAGAGTGGATGCCAGCAAAGTCTTTGGGAAGTGGACCATTTAACTGCACTTGTTTTTTGTTCTTAGTTAAATATCCATTCAGTTTGTTATATATCACTAAAATAAGGAGATCTATAATTCTGAAGTTTTTGCTAATCAAAAGTGAATTGGTCTTTCCAAATTGTTGAAGCTGGTGATGGGAAGTATATCCTGGTGAGCAACTAGGGTATGAGGTCCAATAATACAAATCATATTAACAGGGACATTAAACCAAAATCCATCCAAAATATTCTGGGAGTGAGGGGTCTAGAAGCCAGGTCATGTGAAAAATGATTGAGATCACACTAACTGAAAGAGGAGATAAATTAAGAGGTGCCTGAGCTTCTTGATCTAATAGGTGGAATTATCAATGAGGAAATAAATCTATTCTATATTCTTCCAGAGGGAGGAACCACGTCCTCCCCTGCATTGGCAGTGCTTGGTCAGTGCAATGGTTTAGATTTAAGTGTTGAGAAGGGAGTCTAAATTAGGTAGTCTATGGTGCCTTTTCAAATTTTAATATGTGGTGATTCCACCTATGTTTCTCAAGAACCTAAGGCAATAGATTCCTTTAGTAAACTCAGTTGTTTTTCTGCATACGTGTGTAAAACAGGTACACAGGACCAAGTATTTGGAACAAGCATCTACTCATGTCCTGTATAATGAGCTGTCATTGTACTATATTTACCAAGTGATCTTTGCTTTTCTGGATGTCTCTAAAGCTGTTATGTTTTCCAAGTTTGATCAAAACATTATCATCCACCTCTCTGAGGAGTTTCTCCATAGGACATTATATATCTCATTGTTCAGTAATCAGGTTGTTGATCTTTACTTTTAAGTTTACGGATGAGGTAGAATGGGGCAGGAGACCTTTCCAACAAGTGGTACAGGAAGTGAAGTGATCAGGCAGACTGCAGCTGTACAAAATAAATGAACAGAGGGACATTGACCTAAAAGAGTCATAATTAAGTCATGGATATTGTAAGACTGAAGTCACAGAGTTCTTTAGGTATTGATATTATTGTCTTATTCAAAAAACTAAGTTTTTAATACTTTCTCCACTGTTTTAAAGTGAGAGGCAAAGTCCTATAAATCATGAATTGAAAAATGACAGAAGAGCATAGGGCCAACCCTATCTGCCCCATAACCATTTTATTTTCTAAAAGACTCTGATGAAGACAATAGATTTCTTTCTGTGACTCCAGATAAACGATGTAAAGGTGGAAAATGTGAATCAACAGAGAAGAGAAAAGAGCATCTTCAAAGGAAAAAATCCACCTAAAATCATAGGAAAGGAAAACTTGGAAGCTCTACAGAGACCTGTGCTCCTCCATCTAGTCCATGGAAAGGTAAAGATACTGGGGGGGTGGGGGGGGCGGCTGCAACCTCATATTTTTCTTTCCTTCAGTAGATATTATTTTGTTTCTCCAACCTCATATTTTTCTTTCCTTCAGTAGATATTACTTTGAGGTAATCATGTTTTCACTACTTTTACTGCAGATAGATTTTTTTTTCAAGAACCAACAAACAGATGTTATAAATTAAATGTTTTCAAAGCAAATCAATCTTCTGAATTCCCTCATGTCTTCCAGAAAATTTATGTTTTCTGTTTTTGTGAAAATCTTTATAGTAGAATGGAGTATTTATTGATGAGAGGTATTATTAGGTGCATTACTTATGGAAGAATTACAAAGATAGTGTAACACAGTAAGTCATTACAGCGTGATCAGATAAATTTAGGAAAGTAGACAAATTATAAGAATGAAATTATCTAACTTGGATTAGTCACATTTACTTGTTATGAGAATAACAATATCTGGATAAAGTACAAACTTGAAGACTTTGCAAGGGCGTGGCAAGGCTCAGGTAGAGTTAATGTTTTTAAAGAAGTTTTTAGAGATGATTAAAGAACTATGACATGGAAAAGCATTTTATATATGAAAATAATGAATGAACACTTTATATAACATCTATTTGGAAATTCGTTCAGAAAATTCTGTAAGTGTGTGTTACTAAGAGGTTGACTCCAGTCTGGTAAAATGGTCTTCATATATTCAGACTGAAAAGCAACTGTGATCAGTCAATTACATATGAGGGTTTATGAAAATAACAGCTATTGTGTTGACATACATAAAAATGTATCGGTAAAGAGAAGAGCTCAATTTTAGGAGCCAAAGCAGGAAAACAGAAAGAAAACATTACAGTTATAACTCTGCAAATCTCTAAAATTAAATTTTCTAGACTCAAAATAAAGATAAAAAAATACTTTAAACTATAAATTTTAGACATATATATTGCTAACCATGATGCATATTTTTATATAAAGTACTAAAAAAAGAGACTTATAAGAAGGAATCTTGTGTCATCACCTCTCCTAACAACCAGATATAAAGCTCAGTCTTTAAGAATGGTTTCACTTACTTCCTCTCCACTCATCAAAATGTTTTCCATGTTTCAGACCTTGCTCACAGGGCCTTTATTCCATAAAGTTCACAACCAGCTGACACAACCATCACTCTTAAGAACACTCTTAGCTTGTTTCAGCTCACTCATGACCCTTATTTTCTTTTTGGTCATTTCTGTTCACTGCTAGATTAGGAGTTTCAATAGAGAAAATCCCCATTCCTCTTTGTATTCTAGGCCCTCTCCTTCCCCTCCATGCCCTTCCACATCTCCATTCCCAAAGCCTCCCAAACCATGCTTTGCACTGAGTATTCAATGAAGCTTTCCCCAATATCCTCCCCAATCCCATAGCCCCATGACTTGTTTCTATCACAGAATTTACCATAGTGCATTATCATCCTCCCTTTATTTGGCAGCTCTCCATGTTCAACCTAAGTTTCTTATTGGCAGTGATTGTATCTTTATCTCCATATATTCAGCAACTTGTTTATAGTGGGAGGTCAATAATCATTTGCAAAATGAAGGGATGAACAAATAATGTTATAAGGGGCTCAAATGAATTGGAATTTGAGAAAGGCTTTGCTTATTGTTTACTTAATAATAGGTAAATTATGCTGAGCACTTACAGTGCACCAGGCACTAATTAAAGGTATGACATGAACCGTCTCTTATCCTCTTAATAACCCTGAGAAGCAGGGACAACTTTATTAGCCTCCTATGATAGAGGAAGAACTAAAGTTAAGAGAAGTTAGGAAACTTGCTTATAAGTCCACAATTGATGAGGAGTGGAGCTGGGATTTGAAATAGAGTCTATGCTCAAACTTCTGTCTTGTAGTTGGAAAGTATTGGGGAAAATGCCTGCCTCTTTGGTTGCTTGTAGTATCCCTTATTTACATCGTGTTATCTGTTGATTCACTGGGTTTGCATATGGCTCAACTTCGTCAACAACATGAAATACTGTTATTTTCTTCTTCAGACTTCCAATGTGGTAGGACACTTGAGTTCATAAAACTTTAGTTATTTTCATAATCTTAGTGACAACCAATCATTTTATAGTTCCTTTGGTGGCAGGTGAGTGCAAAGTCTTGTTACACCCATGAAAGAATTCAGTTTCCTCACTGTTCAAAGGCTGGGATGAAATCGCCACGTCATTATGTCAGTGACTCCCATGGGCCAGTTCTAGAGGAGCTATGGTTGGTGAGGATTTCCTGAGACCACAGGTTAAAGTACTTCATCGTATCTTTCAATTATACAATAAAGTACTTGTTGGAAAAAACTTGACCCTGGAGACTAAGATGCCAGGTGGAAGTTTTAGTCTCATCACTGTCAGAAAGATTACTAATACTTAAGCGATTACTTTCTCTTACTATGGAAGAAATTCTGGAAAGACAAGGTAAACTGTTGATAATCTGATTTCCTAGAGAGCATTTTCCACCCAGGTCTAAATTAAGTTTTGCTCCCTGAAATTGATTTCTGTGATTTCAAGGATGCTCATCACATGTATTTCTTGTCCTTCCTGAGGTCTACCTTCTCCTTTCCCTGTTTGAGTTTCCCATTTTTACCTTATAAAAAGCAAACCATTAAAATACTCAGATACACATTCATTGCTCACCTTCTTTTTTCCATGCCCACTTATCTTCTCTGCATAAATATTTGGGCATGACTCTAAATTTTGTTTACAAATCATAAACTAAGTTGGCAACGTGACAGTCACCTGGTTAAGTTGATAAATGCTAACAAGCAGAAGATACCTCAAGTTATGACATGGATCCTTTTTGGCCTGAAATGCTAATCCAATTAACTGCATGATTAGCAGATTTCCACTTCTGGTTTGGCTATCTGTATAGCCCCGTGACTGATGAGCGGGCCCTTTATTTTGCACCATTTGCAAGCATTGATCTGCTCTCTAAATCAGGCAACATAGCTCCTGTCCACACCACTGGACCTCCACAAGAAATGTGACTCCTTGAAAGCTGTTAAGTTTGTTATATTAATATATTTATTCACTCACTTTCCCATAGGTGCCATTTCCTGGCTATGCTCTGTCTTAGATGTCAAAGATAAAATGACTAATCCTTGTTTTCTGGGATCTTTTAGGTTTATTTTGCTGTTTGGGGAATAAATGGAATGTTGTCTTCTCTTATTTTAAAAAACTGTATAAAGCAGTGGTTCTTAACCTGTGGGTCACGACCCACAGGAACTGTATAAAAGGGCTGCGGCATTAGGAAGGTTGAGAACCACTGGTGTAAAGGAATGTATCGAGAGAAGCATCTTCTTCTTTTTGAGACAGAGCCTCAACCCGTTGCCCTGGGTAGAGTGCTGTAGCATCACAGCTCACAGCAACTTCCAACTCCTGGGCTCAAGCGATTCTCCTGCTTCCGCCTCCCAAGTAGCTGGGACTACAGGCACTCGCCGTAACAACTGGCTATTTTTTGGTTGCAGCCATCATTGTTGTTTGGCAGCCCCAGGCTGGATTCGAACCTGCCAGCTCAGGTGTATGTGGCTGGCGCCTTAGCCGCTTGAGCCACAGGCGCTGAGCTGAGGCATCTTCTTCCTAAGAAAAAAATATGATTGATGCCTACTAATTTCAAGAGGAAACTATTCCCCCCAATATTTGGCTGGGAAAAGCACTGCATCTCCTTCCTGACAACCCTGCCCAGTCTCCTTCTAGATTTGGTTTCCTTGGGTTTGAACTTAGCTTGTTACCAGGTTTTACCTGTATCTGTTCTTTGGAAGCTCCGAGGACTATGAATTTAGATAAGAGCCTCGTGCTCGCGGATGTTCAGAACTCATTTCAGTGCCGAATGCAGTAATCAGCTTTATGACCTGCATGTAATAAAACTTACTCAGTTCCTGTTGTGAAAGAATGAATTTAAGATTATTGCTGGGACAGCCATGTGGATCAAACTGCAGAGTTTTGACTTTGTGTTATTATTATTACTGTTATTGTTAATGATCACAAGCCAGCTCAATTAGACAGCTTTGACACTTAGCCAGGACAGGATGGATACCAGCTGTCAGAGCTATCTTCACTTTGGGTCTCATTGGTCTACTCTAAAGAAACAGAATTTGGGCCCTAGAAGCAACAGTTATACAAAAAAGAAGACTTGTTCACTTTCTAGTTCTAAGGAAACAACAGAAACTAATGGAACAAATGAAAAAAATTGTTTTTCTTTTGCGTCTCACAGTTTATATCTATCATTCAGCCTACCAGGAAAAGAAAAATGACTTTAATGACATTTTATGAGGAATCTAGAGGTTGAGAATAAAACTGGATCAGTAGAAGTGTGCCAGTAATAGAAGTCCATTTAGCCTTATGTAAATTTAAGAACAGGGTTTCCTAAAATTTTAGGTAAAATTTTATAAATAGGTAAAGCATATTTTGCAGCCTGGAAGGGAAGTGAGCCAACAATGATAAAACAGGTATTTTTCCTGCTTAATGGATCTTGCTTTCTAAAGTATTTAAGACTCAAAACAAGCGGACATGGGCCATAGGCAGGCGCACATCTCTCACTGGTAAGCGTCTCTCACTGTTCTGAGCTCAGACAAGCCAGTTATGAACCTCTAATAGTCATGATATTTGGAGATACCATATTCCCAAATATTTGAAAAGGAAATTACATTGTAAGTATTAAAGAAGATCCACTTTGCAAAATAGAATATCAGAAACTCAGGCTTGAGTCTGGGAAATTGCCAGTGATTTGTTTGAGAATATGATACCATAGATTTTCAGACACTGAGGTCATTATTCCAGTTCCTTTTTAATCAGGACAAACACTATCCCAACGTTTATAGATTCATCCAGCATTATGACTAAAATTGATTGCCAGATAAAGTAAATCCATCACTAGTCAGAGTACATGTGGGAAGTGAAGAAAAGATTTGAGGCACCTGCTTAGATAATTCTGGCAAATTATTCTCTTCTTCTAAAGCATGAGGGAGTTTTTACATAAGCTGATTATTCAGCCTGGTATCAGTTGGATTCATTGCATAACTACTGAACTTTCTGTTTTACTCAAGTAGTCATGGCTTGTCTTAAATAGGAATAGGAAGGCATTCAGGATATTTCTGGTAGAAGTACTCAACTATAATTATCATAGACCTTGGAAAATTTTACAGGGAAGATATATCTATCCTCTATTTCTAAATTGTGTGATGCATTTAGAGTCAATACAAACTGAAAAGTAATAGGCTGCTTTCCAGAATAGTCTTTTGTACTTTTACCTCATTTATTAAACATGGTTAAATTATGAGAATGGTAAAAGACACTGTTCTTATCCCTGTGCCTATAAATATCTATAAAGATGTAAAACAAAACTAAGTCATTTACTACTGCCTCAAATCACAAATCACAGAAATTGCTTCTGATTTCACCCTCTTTTCCCTGCCTCCTAACGGGAGCCTCACATCTGTGTCTGCGGCAGGTTATGCAGCAGTAACAATTTCAACCTCAAATCTTCCAACCATCTGCATCTCTTTTCACCCCAGGCCCACATGAATGCTCTGGTTGGTGAGGAAATGAGATTTTGACCTTTGGCATCGTGGCCATGCCTGAGCCCTTGTGATAGCCTATGAAGGGTGCGCCATCTCAGAAATCTCTCGGGTGGTGATTGCTGTTCTCTCCCATGAACATTTTACTTTGCTGTTATTTTAAACCTGGGTTAGTTATTGTTTCAGCAGGATCCCAAGGAGAAAACATGATGACACATTCAAAGGGAATGTTCCTGATTTTTCTTCTTTGGACAATCCTTGTTTTCACAGAGATCCTATATCGGTGCTCTTTCTTTGCCTGTGCTATGCCCATCATATCCAGAATCTTCATCATCAGTCTTCCTAAACTTTATACCCTGATGGTCTAGCTTCTTGGAAATTTACATAGCTTTCTGTTTACAAAAAAGAAATCCCAACTTTGGAGTACCAAATGTCTTTCTCCCAGAAAGATCTGAGGTGAAAATCTGACTTATCCTGCCACTTGTATTAATAATAAATAATGCATTTTTGCTTCATTTGTGTTTCTTCTTTTTTTCTCCCTAGATCAAAGAGTTCTACTCATATCAAAATGAACCAGTGGCCATAGAAAATCTCAAGAGAGGCTTGGCTAGCCTATTTCAGACACAGTTAAGCTCTGGAACCACCAACGAGGTACACAATATTCCTGAAGATTCAGAATCTTATTTGTCTGTAGGATTTGTAAGGATTTCTAGTTGCAGAAATTCAGGGTAAGAGTTACTACTCTGGGAATGCTCACAAAAGGCAACTTGGGTGTCAAGTCTCATTTACATATGAAACAATTGCCATTTACCTCAATGTTTTATCACTTAAATTTAGTGTAAAGAGAGTTAGAATGTTTATAGTAAGGTGATGTTCAGAATAACTGAATGTTAGAGATGCAAAAATCCTTGAGGGTCATCCCCCTGGTTCTTAGACATCATGGTGCTGCACTGTACCACAGGGAGCTTATTTAATATGTAGATTCCCTGGATTGACTCCACAGATTTTAATTCATTATATTAGGGAGGTCCTGAGCATCTCTATTATCACAGTGTTCATGGATTACTTGGATGCATGGTCCATGTGGAGATCCACTGTTCTATACCCGTATCCTTCATTTTACAAGTGAGGAAAATGAGGTGAAATTCGAGAAGTTAAGTGGATCCCAAGTATCATCACATCTGGAGTCAAGGCTGGAGTCCAAATTTCCTAGTCTGAATTCAGCCAGGCCATGAGAAAACCTTATGGCAAGACTGGGCCAAAAGAATGTTGGTTAGTTTGCTAGAAAAGGGGACCAGGTGTGCTGCTGGCAGAGGCCCAGAGAAAAGCTCAGAGAAGCTAAACATGGTCTATATTGGGATAGATTTGTCTAAGTTCAATTTGTTTATGTGCCTCATAAGGAGTTGAAGTAATCTCACAAGTTTTAAAAAATTGTACTCTGCTAGTTAAAGCTACACATACATGCATACATGTGCACACATACACAGAGTCTAGATACAGCATTAACACTCATTTCCTCTTGCAACACAATTACCCACTTGCCAGAGGTTTCAGTTACAGCCAGGCCATTTGTCTGAATCTTACTGGACATGCAGAGAAGTAGAAAATCCTGTGTTGTTTCTGAGATAACAAAATGAGAAGGCACTAGTAAGACTCAACCAAAAGGAACAGGAAAGAATCAAGATGCTACAGGGAACCGTGAGTTCTTCCTGTCTTCTTTTCATCTTGTTATCCTGAAAAACAGGCACTCTCAGAACACTGCCACATGCTCTGAGAAGCTCAAATCACATGGAGAGGTCATGTGCAAGAGTTTCATGGAACAGGCCCAGCTGAGCTCCAACCTGGAACTGTGAGCCGTGTGAGCCAAATTGGACTTTCCAGCCCAAGCAAGTCCTAGGGTGACTATAGTCCCAGCTAATATCACAGAAACATGAGACCCACCAATTGAGTTCAGTCAATCTACACAATCATGAGAGATTAAAAATGTTGTTTTAGGGTGGCACCCGTGGCTCAAAGGAGTAGGGTGCTGGCCCCATATACCCAAGGCGGCAGGTCAAACCTGGCCCCAGCCAAAAACTGCGAAAAAAAAAAAAAAATGTTGTTTTAAGCCACTCCATTTTGGGAGATTTTTACTCAGTGACAGATAACCCCTAAAATTCTCACAAGCATTAGAATACAATCAGAGGCTGGCCAGGCATGATGGCTTATGGCTATAATCCCAGCACTTTGGTGGCATCGTAGGGACCTTAATTTTTAAGCCACTTCCCACTGGAATTCAAATGGTCCACAAGGAGTTCCAAGCATTCTGTTCTTGCCTTTGTTTTTAGGTAGATGTCTCTGGGGATTGTAAAGCGACCTACCAGGCTCATCAAGACAAAGTGATCAAAAGGAAGGCCTTGGATTCATGCAAAATAGCAAGGTCTGGATTCACAATCCCAAATCAGGTATGATCGCTATCACCTTCTTTGAGGCATTTGAATAATTTCATTTCGTAGAGATTTATTTAAAATAAGAGAATAATGAAGTAGCAATGTAATCTGGAAACATTTATAATTTTTAGTTTAGGCTATGGATTCGCTTATAAAATGGGTAGACTTATTTGAATATGTTGTAGGTGAGAAGCATTGAGAGAAGGACGTAAGGAAATGCTCTTTTCTAGATAGATAATTTGCTATTTGACTACAAAGATTAAAAAGCTGAGTACTTGTTACAAAAATGACTACTTATTCATTTATTTATTTAGGTCTTGGGTGTTAGTTCAAAAGCCTCATCCATCACTACCTATAAGATAGAAGACAGCTTTGTTATAGCTGTGCTTGCAGAAGAAACACGCAGTTTTGGGCTGAATTTCCTACAAAGCATTGCGGGGAAAATAGTATCAAAGTAAGATAACACTAAAATTTTTATTTTCTTTGATATTCTTTGTTGTATTACTGTACTTGGTTTGTAAAGAAATAGATGTGTATGTGTGTGTGTGTGTCTATGTGTGTGTATATAGTCATGCATTGCTAAACAGCAGGAATACCTTCTGCGAAATGTGTCAGTAGGCAGCTTCATGGTTGATTGAACATGATAGGGCATAACCCAAACCTAATTGGTATAGACTATCACCCACCTAGGATATGTGGACAGCCTACTGTTCTTTTTTTTTTTTTTTTTAACTGTTGGGGATTTATTGAGGGTACAAAGAACCAGGTTACATTGATCGCATTTGTTAGGTAAACTCCTTCTTATAATTGTGTCCCAGCCCCCAAAGGTGTGTCACACACCATCACCCCTTCCTTCCCCATCATCATTCCTTCTTTCTGCTCTTCCCTTCCTCCACCCCCTTCCCTCTCTCTGCTCTTCCCTCCCTCCATTCTTCTCCCTTCTAAAAGCCTACTGTTTTAGGCTACAAACCTGCATATTCATCACATTTCTGAACTGAATACTGCAGACGACTGGAATACAATGATAAGTATTAATGTGCCTAAGCATATCTAAACATAGAAAAGGTACAGTAAAAATATGATGTAAAAGATAAAAAATGCTACCCCTGTATAGGACCCTTGTCCTGAATGGAGCTTGTGAGACTGGAAACTGTTCTGAGTGAGCCGTGGGTGAGTGGTTAGCTAACATGAAAGCCTAGGACATTATTGTACATCAGCTGTCCTTGACTTTATAAATACTGTATACTTATACTGCACTAAATTTATAAAAACAATCTTTCTAATTTTTTTTCTAGTTGATAGAAGATGGCAAATAAAAGCATTTTTTTCTTTCTTAAGTAATGTTAGTTTACTGTAACATTTTTATTTTTATAAAGCTTTAATTTTTTTAAGTTTTTTATTCTTGTTATAACACTTAGCTTAAAACACAAATATACTGGCTGTAAAGCTCTACAAAAGTATTTTCTTTCTTTAGTCTGTAAGCTTTTTTTATTTTTAATTTTTTTAAACCTTTTAAACTTTCTTGTTAAAAACTAAGACACACACACACACACACACACACACACACACATTAGCCTCGGCCTACACAAGGTCAGAATCATCAGTATCACCAGCTTCCACCTCCACATGTGGTTCCCCCTGAAAGGTCTTCGGGAGCAGTAACTTGCATTGAGCTCTCATCTCCTGTAATAATGATGCTTGCTTTTGGAATGTCTCCTGAAAGACCTTCCTGAGGCTGGGATATATATATATATCTGTAGGAATACACTCTGAAAAATATGAAAGCAAAATAATTGATTGCTTTCATCAATATCAAAAATAAAGACAATAATCAAAAATGATTGCTGTCTTTTATACCACCAACTTTGGGGTGGCTTTTTATATAGCATAGAAACCTGTGTTAGACCTGATAAATAATTTAAAATATTTAAATAAATATTTAATAATGAAATAATGATAAAAAATATAGTATAGTAAATATATAAACCAGCAATTTATCATTATTATCAAGTGTTAATGTAGTATATATAATTGTATGTTCTGTACTTTTATATGACTGACAGTGTGGTAGTTTTGTTTATACCAGTATCACCAGAAATGTGTGACTAACGTGTTGTGCTGTGGGGTTATGAGGACAGTGATGTCACTACACAAAGGAATTTTTCAGCTCCATCCTAATCCCACAGGATCACCGTAGCACAGTGGTCTGTCCCTGACTGAAATATCCTGGTGTGGCATGTGCCTGTGTATATGGTGCTTTCTAATTTCAGCTATGAGCTCCTTGAAAACAGTGATTATATCTTGTTCATCTTGCTCGTATCATCGACAACATACATAGCACATAGTAAATGCTTCCTGTTTTTAAATAAAATTTCATGTAAAAGCAATTATCTAGCCTCGGGTAGTGGCTCAAGCCTCTGATCCTAGCACGCTGGGAGGCCGAGGCGGGTGGAGTGCTTGAGCTCAGGAGTTTAAGACCAGCCTGAACAAGACTGAGATTCCATCTCCACTAAAAATAGAGCAATGAGCCTGCCCTTGTGGCAGGCACCTGTAGTCCAATTTACTTGGGAGGCTGAGGCAACAGGATTGCTTGAGCCCAAGAGTTTGAGGTTGCTGCAACACCACGGCGCTCTACCCAGGGCGACAGAGTGAGACTGTCTCAAACAAAGCAAATCATAGTAACAACAAATAAATTAATTAAGTAATTAAATTATGTTAACATAATCTAAATTTTAAAAGGACAAATTATTTGATTTAATCTAGTTTCTAATTCTAGTCTCTAGCTTCTCTGTCAAATGTTGTCAATGTTAAGGTTAAAAAGTGGTAGCATTTGCATTTTCTTTTTAGGTTTCTTAATATTATTGTTGCTAAAAAAAAAAACATGAAAAGTTCCATAGTGAAGACACATGACAGAATTTTTTATGTGATTCATAAAACTTAAATATTTTGGCCCTTTTAAAAATTGAGAACATTTCTCTCGTCAAAATAGTTCTTACAGGATTAAGAACTGGAATTTCAAACCTATGAGTTTTTATTTTGAGATTTTAATTCAGAGAAAAATTACTTTTCTAACAGTGAATGTATGATACCTTATTCTTTGCTTCGCAAAGAATTTTCTCTGTATGCCAAAACGAAATGGATGCAAAATCTTAGGAGAAGGTCCTCAAATCATAAATACTTGCAACTGCATTGAACTCTCATTTTGCATAGAACTTTGCACAGTATTTCATACTTACATTGGTTTCTTAAATTTTTATATAAAATAAATATTTTAAATTATTTATCAGGTCTATCAGGTTTCCATGCTATATAAAAAGCCAGCCCAAAGTTGGTGGTATAAAAGACAACAATCATTGTATTACTTTGCTTTCATATTTTTAGGTCTTGCCTTGGCCTTGCTAGGCCTTTGTTATGCAGTTGAAGTACTGGCTAGAGCCAGCATTCTCCAAAGGTTGCTCTGTCACGTCATGTATGTGGTGCTTGGTCTGGGAAGGGTCAAACAGCTGAGCCTCCTCATGCATCTCTGAATTTCCACGGGGCCTCTCAACAGCTTCAGGGAGCCAGATGTCTTGTAGGATAACTTAAGGCTCCAGTGGCATATGTGCCAATAGTGTGCCAAATAAAAGCTGAATTCCCTTTTGAAGACATAGGCTTAGCAGTCAAATAGTGTCACTTACAGTGTCCTCTATTAGTTGGGGCAGTCACAGAGTCCTACCCAGGTTCCAGGAGAGGGAGATAGCCTCTACCTTTTGACAGCAGAGAGACAAAGTTCTGAAAGAGCAAGTCAGACAAAAACATTATCAAGACTGTTTTTGGAAAATAAGCTTTTTGAACTGTCCTGGTTAACGAGTGACGTGGTCCCATTGAAGATATCATTTTCAGAAAGCGGGGCTAAATTCAAAAGAGCTGACATCCATATCTTGTTCAGCATCTAGGCAAATTTTCTTCTCTCTATTCTCTTGTCACAATATTTTGAAAATCCACACTTACATTTTCAAATCTTTGACTAAAATCATTGCTCCAGAAAGACTGCATAATTATCATGAGGTTCCAGTTACCTCAGGAGATATTGTAGTTTGAAAGACATGGCTGTGTACAACTTGAATAAATTAGTATCTTGTTTGCCAAAAGGACAGCAATTAGTATTTTGTTCCCTCAAAAGAATGCTTGTCGTGTGCTGTTCCTCTTGGGTGTCATGCAGGCAGAAATTAGAGCTGAGGACAACCGAAGCAGGCCCGAGGCTGAGACCGGGAAAGCAGGCTGCTGCGGTGATTAAAGCAGTTGATGCAAAGTTCACGGCCATTCCCATTGTTGGGCAGGTCTTCCAGAGCGAGTGCAAAAGATGCCCTTCTGTGAGTATGAACAAATATCAGAATAATCATGACTTAAAACTCGATTGTCCTTTTGTATCTAAAGAACTGCCAGCCACCGTGGAGTTACGACTGTATCCCACAATAAGCACCCTAGATGATCCAATTACCTGATAAATACCACCTACTCGGCTCAAAATAAAAAAACATTATGACTTAGGTGCAGCCTTTTCAAAGTTGCACCTAAAATGCAGGAGGTGGGGAAACAAAGGCCCTGACAAAGCGAGGGGGAAGCTTATGGTGTCCAGAACATGGGCAAAGGCTGAAAGTTCTGTCTCTTAACATTGATCTGTGCACATGGGAAATACTTCACTGATCTCAGTGTTCTGCAGGTTGCTATGAGATACAAAAAGGATACGGAGCATTCTGGATAAATTAGAAAACACTTCTTTACCATTCCCCAACCTTCCTTACAATTATAGCCAGAAATGAGATATCCTATC
Organism: Loris lydekkerianus; assembly: GCA_963574355.1. Taxonomy (NCBI): domain Eukaryota; kingdom Metazoa; phylum Chordata; class Mammalia; order Primates; family Lorisidae; genus Loris; species Loris lydekkerianus. Next base: position 28,701 of record CAUYPK010163400.1, read on the forward strand.
CTCAGGGCAAAGTGTTTATTTTGCAATGTATTTAATCCAAGGAAGAGAAATTTTATTTGTTTCATAAATTAGTTGCAATGTGTGTAAGTTACAGAAATGATTTTAGGGTCCGGCATTTTCTAATATTTAACTTCTTATCAGGAGAGCAAAGCCTGGGCTTTCTGCTCTGTGTATAGATACCTTTGGACATTACTGGCATTTAGAAAAGTGAAATCATGAAGAAGTAACACCATCGTTTGCTTAAAGAACAAGACAGTAATTCTTTGTCAATTTCTAAAATTGAATTAGAGAAAGAGCAAAGCATTTGAAAGAAACTTTGTTTTTCTTCCATATACATATATCATTCTAATGAAATTTTCTAGTGTCACATGAGACAGAAATTATTTAGGGAAGTTCCTAATGAAAGTAATCTTTTACTTTGTTTTACATTGTGTACTATTAATTTCTCCCCCTATAGTTATTCAATATTGTAAGCCTTCTAATATTTTTGAAATAAAAATTTATTATTATAGGAAGGGTTTATGTCATTGAGATATTTACTTCACCAAATTCAATATAATGTCTCTATTCCAGCTCTTTGAAGTAAAAAAAGGAATTGAATTTATATTGACATGCTCTTTGCCTTCAAAAATGACCTAGTAAATGTTTAGCAAATGATTGCTAAAATTTTGTTTTGGAATACAATCTTTTAAAATTAAATAGCTAAAGGGGATTTAAAAAAGAGAAAAATGAGTGTTTGTGGCTTAGGAGAAGTAATGAATAATTTAAAAACTGGTAGCATGCTGATTACTAAAGAGTTAGAAAGTCGAATATCACTAATAGAATTTAAGACATTCTGTAAAACTAGGGGGAAAGTAGTAAACTATGAAAAATTAATTTTTAGTTTGTTTCAAAGCCAAGAGATGTCATTCATTAGAATTCTTTACTGTTTTTAAAAACCACAGTGGAATAACTTAGTTTGTGAGAATTACCTTTATCTAACTACTAGTCTTCTAAACATAAAAATAAGCAATGAACCATTCAGTATAATGAATGGTTAATAATAATAAAACATTGAATTTCACAAAAAACAGTAACATAAAGAGACAGAATAGAAAGCTGAAACTATCACAAAAATAGATCTTCAGTGAAGTATAGGTTAGTTAGAAATCTGATGTATTTCTTAAAGTTCTGATTTTTTTTCCTACCAAAATATTCTGCTGTTAATTAAATTTCTGCACAATTTCACTATGGCAGTCAAAGCCTGGCCTCAGGTATGATTCCTTTGGTGTAGCCATGGATGACTATATGCCCAGAAACAAGATAATTATTGCCCAGTGTTCTTCCAGCTAAATATGAATAGGCCCAAACAGTCTTCAGAGGAACAGTACACGGGTCAGAGGCCTCTGGAATTTACAGGGGAGTGATATGAACAGGGAGCCATTGGGTATAATTGAGGTCAGATACTCTTTGTATCGGGGGAGAACACATTTTTGTAAATGTGGATGTTCAGAATTAGGAATGGGCTGTGAGCCTGCAGGTGTGTCTTGCAGCTCTTGGAGCACTGGCAGTCCATCAGGAAACATCTGCAGCCCGACAACCTCTCCAAGGCTGAGGCCGTCAGACACTTCCTGGCCTTCATTCAGCACCTCAGGACTGCAAAGAAAGAAGAGATCCTTCAAATCCTGAAGACTGAAAACAAGGAAATTCTGTAAGTTTCCCAAACTTTGTCTGGGGTTGTCTGTTGGAAAACATTTCTTGGGCTGTTGTTTTTTATTAAGCAAAATAGACCTCTTTTAAACCAACTGCTCCACCTCCACATCAATTATATTGTTGTTTTACATTTTTATCAAACAGTTATACTACAAAGCACTAATTTAACAATCACTAGGCCAGGAATACAATAGCAGGTCTTCAGCAGTGACTCAGAAAGAGTGTTTCTTTGTCTTTAGGACTTTCCATCAGTCCTGGCTTAGTCCAGAGGCAGGTAAAGGCAGGGCCTTATCACGCACCCTCAGTCCTGTGATGTCATGCTGTTTTACAAATTGTGTCCCCCAGTTACTCATTTATACATGTTTTATATAGAAAATTAAGAACAGAGCAAAAAGCCAAAGAATCTGGAGAAAAGAAATCCATGTATTATTTAAAATTCAGTGAAAGTGTGATTCATTTCACATGTGTACTAGAGAGCGGACTTAACTCTCAAATCTGTCTGAAAAGACAGTGTTTCTTCAGACTATAATACAGAATTTGCCTGTAAATACAGATTCAGTCCTACGGTGACAATTATTCTAATTGATGATATAGAACATGGTTCAATTAATTGGATAGACAGTGGAAACTAGTCATTAACATAATCAAAATCAGAAATTGGCCAAGTCACACACACACAGAGCAATAGTAGACGTCACTGAGTTCAAAGGACTGAAATCTCCTAGAGAAAGAGAACTTAGATTTCTTTGGAAGGTGTGTTTATTTTGAATTATATTTATTAACTTGCCTGGAGGACATGTAAAAATTATAATAATAGGAATTCCATATGACTAACTACAAGTTGGTCACTCTCTTCAAAAATAAATATTTAAACTAGGCATTGAAAAATATGAAAAGTCAGTGGCTCATGAATGTGATCCCAGCATTTAGAAGGCTGAGGTGGAAGGATTGCTTGAGGTCAGGAGTTTGAAACCAGCCTGAGCAAGAGTGATATCCCTATCTCTACAAAAAATGCAAAAATTATTCAGACCTTGTGGCGTGCACCTGTAATCCCAGCTACTCAGGAGGTTGAAGGAAGAGGATCATTTGAGCCCAGGAGTTTGAAGCTGCAGTGAGCTATGATGATGCCACTGCACTCTAGCCAGGGCAACAGAGCAAGACCCTGTTTCCAAACAAATTTTGTTTTAATTAAAAAAAGAAAGATATACAAAACCATAAATTTCAGGCTCTGTTTTACTCATAAAACTTTAAAATATGTTGGTAGAGGGACTTGTCTTCAAAGTCCAAAATACTGAGAATAAAAATTTAGAATAGAGATTATACCTTAGAATTATCTGTATCTGAAAAATCTTAAAGCAGCAATAATTTGGATGACTGCATAATATATCTTCTAAACCTGATTACACACTATTACACCATATAATATATAATGCACATGTAACACAGCGTAATAGAAAGGATACTAGAGTGAACTAAAACAAGACCATCTACTTTTAAATTCTGACCTCCAGTGGTAGCATAACCTTTAAACAAGTCATGTATTGTTAGCTTCTCGGGGTCTTAGTTTCAACATCTGGAAAATAGGTATAATAATTACCTTCGTTTATTACAGGATGGTGAAGAGCAGAATGGTAAAATGCAGCATTTCCCAAAGAGCCTATATTCTGCAAGGTATAAATAGGGATGCTAAAGGGAAAAGATTCAGTAAGCAACTGAGTTTGGAAAACTCAGTTTGGGTTAAACCAAGATAAATAGTTCTTCTTACAGAAATTTTCACAATCTTCAATCTGATAACATTTTTTATAAATTTTCTTAACTATTTTCCGAAATATACATTACCTTAAAAACCCATTTCCTTAAAGCATTTTGTAGGACTAGTGTTACATGAAAAACACTTTGGGAGATACCAATGTACTTAAAAGATCATGGACTCCAGGGTCAGAAAAACCTAGGTTCCAATCCCAGTGACACCCTTCACTAGCTATGTGACCTTTAAAAAATGACTCAAATTTCTGAACCTATTTCCTAACATGTGAAGGGTAATAATAGTATTAAATGGACAGGAATATTCCGTGGATTTAATGAAGCGGGATTATTAAAAATAGGTGGTATTTATTAATAACTTGCTGTATATGCCAAGCACTCCTCTAAATGTTTTGCATAGATTATGTAATTTAATCCTCTCAACAATCCTGAGGCAAACAGTTTTCAGCTGCACTTTTCAGATAAAGAATCTAAAGAGAGATTGCACACCAAATGATTCCGGCACAGTGCATAACAGACACTCACTAAGTATGACATATTTTGGTCTCTGCTTCATTCACTAGGTTTTTATTAGCATCAAAATGATACAGTGCAAGTATGTCCCATCTAAAAGTAGTAAGCACATGTCTGATTTATTCCTATGGAGGTGGTATATAATTTTACATACATGTGTTCATTCGTAAAACACCTAGTTTCAGAAATTTTACTTTCCTGGACATGACCAAACAAGGTTTTTTAATGACTAACATCTATAACTAGAATTTTCTTGAGGAGTTTCGTTCTGCTCACACATATTTATTGTAGTTGAACATAGAACAATACCATGGTGGTTTCTTACTTTTGAAAAAATGAAAGAAAGAGCAAAACCTTTACCTTGGATAGAAGTTAAAGTTAAAAGAATTTTCCATCTTTCCATCAAATGATACTGCTTTAGTTTAGGCATTTGCAAAACATGTTTCTTGCAAAGCGAATTAGAAGAACAGAATAAATTTTGGAGACTACAGCCTTTATATATTACTCATAGAGAAAACGATTTGAGCCTAATATATAATTTTACCAATATAATTTTTATTTATAAATCTACAGACTATATTCATACATTTGGTTAATATGGTAAAATTAGTTTGTATATCCTGAGTATACATAGTTTGAGTAAGAGAGGGGAGTTAAGGGAGATGTTTAAAATAAAGTGTGGCATCTTTTTGATCTTAATCATTTTTCTTTTGTTCAAATAACAAATTCACTTGTTTAGGAAGCACAAATCAATGGAGAAGTTGTGAATAGTAGAGATTTTAGAGAATTCTTTAAGCAGCCTAAACGTGCGTATCCACAATTGTGCCTTTTTTTGTAGACCTCAGCTGGTGGATGCTGTCACCTCTGCTCAGACCCCAGACTCACTAGAAGCCATTTTGGACTTTTTGGATTTCAAAAGTGACAGTAGCATTATCCTCCAACAGAGGTTTCTCTATGCCTGTGGATTTGCCTCTCATCCCAGTGAAGAACTCCTGAGAGCCCTCATTGTAAGTCAAATGGACACTGGTAAAATAAGGACTCTTAAATTCTTTAAAAAAAAAAAAAAAAAAAAAAAAAACAACTCAAAAATGTAACGCTTCTTTAAATTTTAATTTAATTTAATTTTTTGAGACATAGTTTCACTTTGTCGCCCTCCGTAGAGTGCTGTGGCATCATAGCTCACAGCAACCTCAAACTCTTGGGCTCAAGTCTCAGCTTCCCAAATAGCTGGGACTATAGGTACCTGCCACAATGCCAGCTTGTTTTTAGAGATAAGGTCTTGCTCTGGCTTAGGCTGGTCTCAAACTCCTTGCTAAAGCAATCCACCTGCCTTGGCCTCCCAGAGTACTAAAATTACAGGTAAGCGCCCCCGTGCTTAGCCTAAGAATATAAGGAACTCTAGCACATTTATTCTCCTACAACAAAAAACAAACAAACAAACAAACAAAAACAAAAAACAAAACCCTTTCTAATAAACCTTTCCCAATGTATAATTAGCTTTATGCAGATACATGAATAAAGTGTCACTTAAATATCTCAAAAATCCTCTCTTACCAACTTAAAAAAAAAAAAGCTGCTTAGCTCAGAATGAAAGCTGCATACTGGAGCCTCCTGAGTATTCACATTCAAATTGTACTGGACTATTTTTTATTCATTAGTTGTTAACTGCACAGTAAATACTCTCACTTAGTACTACTTTGCAATTCCATTCCATTAAATGGTATAAGCTGTATGGAAACTTAAAGATTGTGCTTACCTATCATACTACATGGCGTAGGACAAAATTTCTAGTTTATACTTTATTAATCAATTTTAAAAGATTTGTTTTGACTTCAGAAATCTTCATGATTTTTCATACACCTGAATTGAAGAGATAGAATTCTTCTGATATTAAAAAGTTTATATTGGAAATAAAAACTAGACTTGTCTTTGGACCTACGACTTCTTTTTAAAGTGCATTTATCCACCTATGATCTAATGGAGTAGTTCATAGTCTTTGTGGACAAAGGGGGCCATTGAGAATCTAATAAAAGTGATGGAGCTCCTCTTCACCCACATACATAATTTTACAAACTCTTGTTTCCTTTGTTCACCGACCCGATGAATCCAATGCATCAGTTCATAAACTCTCCCACATTAAAAATACCTGAAATGGGGAGGTTCCTTTAACTGTTCAATTCAAAGCTAGGTATTAAATTTGTAAATGTCTCAAAAGCAAAATTCTGAACTTATAATCTAGAAACATAAAAACATTTCCTCCAGCATGTATTGGTTACTTTGTTGCTTTTCTGAAGGTGTTTCTTGGAAATGTTTATATGTCTTAGTAACCTATTTTATACCTGTCTGGCTAATAGAGTAAGTTCAAAGGTTCTTTTGGAAGCAAGGACATCAGAGAAACTGTTATGATCGTCATCGGAGCCTTGGTCAGGAAGCTGTGTCAGAATGAAGGCTGCAAACTCAAAGTAAGTGGTTCCACACCATCCTCATCCACACGGTGCTGCCCAATGTGGCACTCCTGCTCTCCTAACCCTATCTTACTTTCACAATCTGCATAGCAATTTTTGTCACGTAACGTACTTTGCAATTCATTTGTTTATTATTTTTATTATTTATTTCCATTCCCTAGAATGTAAGTTCCATGCAAAAATTTATCTTGGTTTCGTTCAACACCAATTGCTTCCAGCTACATAGGTAATGATAAAAAATAAATAGTAGATTAACCTGCCTACCAATGTATGTTTACAGTGTGCCCAGTTTTAAGTGGTGCGTATGGTATAGTTCTTGTCTGCAGAAACATATTAGACTCTAAATCTACCTCCTGGAGCAGAATTTTGTCTATAGTAACTGTGGTTTGTAGGTTTGGGTTGTGATGGTGGGCATTTAGTTACTTCTAATCACGTAGAACTTTATATTTTAATTTTAATTTCATTTGCTCAAAGCTTCTCTACTTGCCTGAGTGCAATATCAATTTTCGCATCTTTCTCATTAAAAAGAAAAAAGCAAAAACACTCACTCGCTAAGCACAACTAAATTTAGAAAATCCAAATAGATCTATATCTAACACAGCACTTTATTCTATAATGTAAATAGATTAAAGATGCTCAATGTATAAAAAGTCTTTTTTTCCTGTCCACATTTATTATGCAGACAACCTGCAGTCAGCATTTTTTTTGTACCTCAGAAAGACATCACTATATTATTTTGCTTACCAAGTAACAGGGGAAACATTATAGTGCTTATATGCAATAGGGGAAACATTCTTGAAACCACATGGTTCCAAAAAAGGCAAGCTATAACCGCAATATACCTGAAGTATGAAAAAGATTACTAAAAACAGTGACCTTAAAAAGTTTGCATATCGGTTTATTAAATTCTGGCAGAAAAAAGCTTAGTCTTATTTTTATAATAGAAAAAGTTTACTTCTTAGATTTTTTAATTTCCATAATTATTTGAGTAGCTGGTTTACTTTAGTATTTCACATATTAAATATCTTGGCTAAAAACCCATATATAAAAAGATCCACTGAGCAGTTATTTAATGAACACCTACTTTGTGCTAGGCATAATGCTGACCTTTTAATATAAAGATCCATAAAATATTTCATCACCATCAAACAACTCCAAGTCAGTTTATTAAACAGAAACAGGTAAATAATGTTGAAATATAAACAAAATGCTCTGAGAATACCGAAGATGCTGCATCTTTTTCTATTTGAGAGCATTGGGGAAGTTTTCATTATATTTGAGTATAATATAGAAGCACTCTTTAGTTGAAGAGATCATAGTAAGGAATGAAGGACATTCTAACAGAAATGCAACAATGTATGAAAAGGCCCAACCCTAACCTAGCTCTGGTATGTTTGGGAACAGCAAGAGCTTCCATGGGCTGCAGCACAAAATTATATGTTGTTGGGGGCTGACAGATAGGGGTGGAGGCACAGGGAAGGTGGGAAAAGAGAAGAGAAGTTAAGATGAATCTTTGTTAATGGTAAGCTAAAGAGTCTGGTCTTAATTCTATAGAAGGAAGGGAGACCAGTGCAGTATTTAGGCAGGTGAGCAACATGCTCAGATATTTTATTTAGGAAGAAGCAAGAGGGTATATAGACTGGTTGTTGGCTGAATTGGAGTCAGGGAGATCAGAGTGGAAACTACAAATACAAACTAAATGAAGAGCAAGACTTCATTACAATTCTTCTTGTCCTCAGAATATCTTTCATTGAAGTATACAGTCAGAGTTCTCTGCTCAAAAATGGCTTGGATTCATTGTTTTTTGTTCTCTTCTGTTTAGGTATATTATCAATTTGACAAATACCAATAGTTTGGCTATATTTTCTACTTAGAGCCGAATTTCTGATTTAGGTTTGTTTCTATTTGAGTTGAATTTTAGTAATTTCCATCCTTTTGATTTAATTTTATTTCTTGACTATGTAAAATGGTTTAAAAGTCAAAACTGTATTTTTTTTTTTTTTTTTTTTTTTTGAGATAGTCTCACTTTGTTGCCTTTGGGGTGGATTGCCTGAGCTCACAGGTTCAAAACTGTATTTTTAAAGCCTTCCTCAAAGAAGTCTCCTTCCCTTCCCTCACTCTTCCCTGTCTTCTCACCTATCTCTTATAGGGGAACAATATCTTTAGTTTGGGGAGTTTTTTTCTTATGTTTTTTTTTTGAAACAGTAAGCAAATTTTCACACACAAACACACGTTCTTATTTCTTTTTATTTTTTTACATAAGATACAGCATTCTGTATACTTTTTGTATCTTATGTTTTCCACTCAACAATACGTCCTGGGAATCACTCCATTCTGGTTCGCAGAGCTCTTCCTCATTTCTTGTTACAACTGCCTCACACTGCTTTGTGCCTATAGATGCGTTTTAGTCAATGTCTCCCACATCTGGTCATGTAGGTGGTTTCCACTATTCCTTTTTTTTCAGATTAGGAAAAATACCTTTTCTGATTAAAGAACATATTTGGGAAGTACCAAGCAAAATACCTGCCACACAGAGGAAGACATTTAAGAAATATTTTTGTGTCCCTTTTTTTTTTTTTTTTTTTTTGAGACAGAGGCTCACTATGTCACCTTTGGTAGAGTGCCATGGCATCATAGCTCACAGCAACCTCAAACTCTTGGACTCAAGCCATTCTCTTGCCTCAGCCTCCCAAGTAGCTGGACTACAGGCATCCGCCACAACGCCCAGCTATTTTTTTGTTGCAGTTGTCGTTGTTCTTTAGCAGGCCCAGGCTGGGTATATGTGGCCACCAACCTTGGTGTATATGGCTGCCCTGCTCGCCAAGTTACGAGCTCCACCCTTTTGTCCCTATTGGATACCCTTAATATCCTGCTCTTGCCTGATTGCATTGGACAGAAATTCTAGCACTATGTTGAATAGCAGTAGTGATAATGGACACCCTCATCTGGTTCCAGTTCAATGCAGAAATGCTGTTTTACTCTGTTCAATATTATATTGGCTGCTTGTCATAGATGGCTTGTATCAGTTTAAGACATGTCCCCATAGATGCCTATTTTCTTAAGTGTTGTTGTCAGAAAAGGATAATGAATTTTGCAAAATGCTTTTTCTTACTTCTTTCATTGATCACCTCAATCAGGCCACCAATGCAAAACTTTCTACAATATCTGGTTGTCTTCTTGTACCCAAGCATAAAGCCAGTCTTGCTCAAGTCTTGTTTTATGTATGGTCATGTATATATCTAAGGTATGTGATCTTTTAGGCAGTAGTTGAAGCTAAGAAGTTAATCCTGGGAGGACTGGAAAAAGCAGAGAAGAAACAGGACATTATGATGTATTTGCTGGCTCTGAAGAACGCCCTGCTCCCAGAAGGCATCCCACTTCTTCTGAAGTATGCAGAAGCAGGAGAAGGGCCCATCAGCCACCTTGCCATTACTGCTCTCCAAAGATACGATGTCCCTTTCATAACTGATGAGGTAAAATCACCATGAATACCTGCAACATTACCAAGGAGAAAAAAGCACACCTGAACATGAGTCAAATGCAAACTTCTCTCAAGTCATTCCATTTTTTTCTCCCACTCTGTTTCTTTTGCTTAGAAATAACTCTCAAATTGCATTTAAGGCTAATCTAAAGCAGCCTCACATTTTAAATAGATAATGTCCTATATTTTGAAGCACAAGTATTGAACCATTATTCTTATATTTTAAGAAACAAATTCTTTTTAGAAATATATTTACTTTCATCAGTTTTAAGATGAAAATTTTAAACTGTTACATTTTTCAACACTAAAATATTCTGTCTTAAATATGACCCTGTTTGTTCCTACCCCTACAATTTCAGGAAACCATATAAACTTCAGGATACACTATTGCTGAGAATGGTGTTTCTGGTTTACAGCTAAGCACCTTCCTTCTCGTTTTGTGTTAAAGTTGTGGCAGCAAAGCACATGGGTTAGGGGGACGGGCTTTTGAGAAAGACAGACCTATGTATGAATTCTGTCCGTGCCCTTTCCTAGTTGTTTGTTCTGGGACAAGTTATTCAACTTCTACATACCGGCGAGCAAAGCCAAGATTTAAGAGAAAAAGAGGAAGACAGAGGGAAGTGGAATTGAAAGAAATATTTATAAATGCTTAGTTTTCCCCCCACACTACATATCATTAGGCAAAGCTAGTAACCTATGAAATTACTTATTGCCACAGAATGCAATTAAATTGGTACATTTTCTTTGATGTTAATATTTGTGTGTGTTTTTTTTTTTTAAGATTTTAATGTATTACCTGTGTACTTTGGGTAATAATGATGTGCCAAGTAGGTTCATCAAATGTAGCAGATGCAGCACTGTGGTATAGGATGCTGATAACTGGGGAGGCTGAACATGTGTGGGAACATAGAGTACCTGAGAAATCTCTGTACCTTCCTCTCAATTTTGCTGTGGACCTAAAACAACTCCCCCCCCCAAAAAAAAAAAAGTTCATTAATTAAAGCAAACAGGAAAAGGGGAGATTCTCAGGTACTGCACTGTAAGGAAATATGAGTTTGTATAGTCACCTCTCCTTACAGCCCCGTTGCCACATAGTATCACTATTAGTGAGGTAACACCAGCGTATGCTGCAGTGACATGTACCTCAAAATCTCAGCAGTTTATCAAAAGTATTTCTCATGCTATATCTAATGTGGGTAGGGGACTATGTGGTCCTGAGTTCACTACAGTTGGGAAATAAAGAGATGGAGAAAACATATCAGTTCTTAACTGCCTCAGCCTGGAGGTGACCCCCATGGATTCTGTTCCTAGTCCATTAGTAGGAACTAGTCATATGGCTTCAACTTAATTGCAAAGGAACTTGGGAAATACAGCACACATGTATATTTTTATGATCACTTGCTATTCCTGTTACCATATCAATTTTAAAAATCTAAGTTGTGCCCTAAGTTTGAATATCTTATAAACAGGTAAAGAAGACCTTGAACAGGATATACCACCAGAATCATAAAATTCATGAAAAGACTGTGCGTACTACTGCAGCTGCTGTCATTTTAAACAACAATCCATCCTACATGGAAGTAAAAAACATACTGCTTTCTATCGGGGAGCTTCCCAAAGAAATGAATAAATATATGCTCGCCATGGTTGAAGACATCTTACGTTTTGAAATGCCTGGAAGGTACAATACATTGCACGTGTCTTTCTGCTTATTCAAGTTCTTTATATGTCAGTGTGGTACATGTGTAGGCTGTTGGTACTGATGTGGTCATTACACTGGATTATGTTAAATAAAACCAAAGAAAGCCAGATTTCCAATAAGAAGGCCGTTCAGTGAGTCAGATAAAATAATTTCATTTTGGCATTATGATTTGGAACCATGGGTGTGATTTTTACTCCGGGTGTCCTGCTCAGCCTAGTAAATATATATTGCCAAATGTTTTAAAATCTAATTGCACTTTCAACAGGACTGTTTTTATAGTTTGCACAACAAAATGATATAAGTTCTTTCCAAATGGTCCTTTGTGTTAACGTTCCAAGCGTTAGGGATCATGGAAACCTCATTTATCACAATCAAATGAATTTGCCATTTAAGTTTAAAACCTTGGGCTTGGCTCCCATTTTAAGACTACTCAAGGTCTGATGGTGTGATCAGCAGACTTCCTCGCTTTCAGTTACTCTTAGTGGATTAACTTTCTTCTGCTTCCCATGCCTCACCTCCCAGATTCCCTGATGTCGCTCTGCAAAGGTGGCTTTCCGAAACCTCCTTCTCATGGGAATCAGAGGGCCACAGAAGGAATTAATGGTTCCTCTGAGTTACATGCACTACCCCCAGAAAAGATCAAAGTTGAGCATACCCCCTAGAAAAGGAAAACAGAGATCAGTAGGGAGGAAAGTAAAGAGAAAAAGATGAAAAAAGAGGACAGTAATAGGTCTAAGGAAAGAGAAGCAAGAACTAAAAAGACTGAAGAAATAAGCAACAAGGGAGCGAGCAGAACAGAGGGAAGAGCAGGATGCGCAGGGAAGGGGAGGAGGCGGGTGAGCATGTGAGGAGGGAGCAGGGCCGTCCACACCCCGCAGTTCAGGCCGAATGGGATTCTGGGTGTACTTCTTGCCTTTGTCTTGTGAATCCAGCAATTCTTTGAACAAGAAAGAAGAGAAAATGGGATAAGAGAGCATCCTGGGAAATATGAGGAAGACATTGCCCACATTATGGGTCAAAGTCCCACAACCAAAAACATCAGAGTGGGGAGAGCCACTAAAGGCTGGCTTACTTGGTGTCTCTCCTGTGTGGCAGTCTCGTCTCCTGACAAGTGGTGTCCAGACTTGGCTTGCCCTGTCAGTGGCAGGAAGCTCACCACCTCTAAGGGAACACATCCCAGTCTCATCATTACATCTCTGTACTAACTGAAATTGTCCTACTTTGTATTGGCTCTGGTTTTATCCCTGGAGCAAAGCAGAACATGTAGAGTCATTCATCCATCTGAAGAGCCTCCAAGGATTTGCAGACACATATCACGACCTGCTTCATCTTTTCCTTTCTAGGCTAAAATCATATAACCTAGTGATACTGAGAAGGAAACTTATTATTTACTTACTATTCTCTCCTCCCAACAATTTTCTACCTCAAACCAAGGTTCAGATTTTGCTAGTTAATTATTCTGAAGTTTTGCCATGTTGTCATAATTTTGTCATTGCTGATGTTATCAGTATTATGTGATCAGATGTAGAACAATCTCAACACTAATTACCTCGATAAGACAGAGACACAGAGTGAGGATGGAGACTTACTCCAGAGAAAACAATAGTTCCTCTATGGGGTTTTACTGGACTCTTTTCATAATTGAAAACAACACAGATAGAGAAGAAATATTGGAAACCTCCTGTTATAGATCATTAGCCAGTGAGAACGTTAGAGGGAGTTGGAAAACATTTAAAGAAATATTGCACAACCGTCCCAGTCTGGCACAGCTTTGCTTAAATGTATGCACTACTTAACAACAGAGCCACGGTGATTCAAGGAACATGTGCTTTCTACTCCTAAGGCATGACGGCCTAAGCCATCTCACAGCTGGGCGTCCTCGCCTTGCCGTCCCTGTGAGAGCAAACTACCTGTCAAATATCTGAGTAACGAAGGGGCTAGTCCTGGTTTTGACACTAACATGCCAGCTGGCATCTCCCCTGGAGTTGGAGAGGCATGAGGAAAACTTGGCTTCCTCTTCCTTCCATTGAGGATTTGGGGTGTTTTTTTTCCAACTTTGACTTGGGAAACAGCCACTGCCATGAATGTGCAGCTTTTTCTTTCTCCATGTTGCAGCAAAATGATCCGTCGTGTTTCGAAGGAAATGGTGGCTCACAATTATGACCGTTTCTCCAACAGTGGATCCTCTTCTGCCTATACCGGCTACATAGAACGTATGTAAACCAATAAGGGGTCCTCCCCCTCAGCCTGGCATTGCTAAGGCTGTTTTTAAGTTGCACTTATTTTTTGTCATTAGGTAAACCCCACTCCGCATCTACGTACAGCCTAGACATCCTGTACTCCGGCTCTGGCATTCTAAGGAGGAGTAACCTGAACATCTTTCAGTACATTGGGAAAGGGGAACTTCACAGTAGCCAGGTAACTCCCTGTCCGTGAAATGAGCTTAATAAGTTAGGTAAGAGAGTAGTCTGAGGTAAAATAAAAAGTATACTGTTGGTAACACTTTAGAATGTACCAGTTAGTGATGGTTTCTGTCTTATTTTCCCCCATGATTCCACTCTCGGTATAGTTTATAGTCTCAGGGAAAATTTCAGACAGGATCTTGACACTGAAGTGATTTGATTCACTGGACTCACCAAACATCCACTTGTCTTCTCAAAGGCACACATATTTACATAATTGAAATTGTGTCCGCATTTCTCACATAAACATTTTTAATCATGTCTTATTTCTATTCACAGATATATTCCTTAGACCCCCCCTCAAATATTTCATTCTAGAATACATTTTCCTTTTCTGGGTGTTTCTATGAAGTGATTGATTCCCCATCAAAAACCCCTCATAAGAGAATATGGCTCTTTAAAGAGGCAATCAGTATTTTTCCAATACTGCTAGGAGAGAAAAGAATAAATTTGACTACTGGCTGACTTTTGTCCCTTTAGTTTTATGCAAAAATTAGTGATGATCTATAAAGTCTTTCCCATTATGACAAACGCTTTCTTTTTAGCTTTTATGTGTATTAAATTTTAACTTTGTAAATAAAGTCATATAAGCTGTAAAAATGATCTAGTGCTGTGAAAACTAGAATTCTTATTGATTTTATGTTCTTACACCCTTGATAGTGCAGTACCATAGTCAGAATACTATGCCCTTCTGCTCTGAGGAATCACCATTTGTTTTCTGATATGCATTTTGAAATGCCAAACACCCAGGGATTAAGAAGCTGGGTACGGAGAATGGAAAATACATAAGATCCCTGTGTATTGGAGAAATCAGGGCGTGAAAGCCCCTCCATGGTATTCATGTCTTTTTTTTTTTTTTTTTTTTGGCTGTGGAGAAAAGTTGATGTGAGTCTTGGCTTATAGAGTACTATATTTGACTGTGCCAAATGGAGATGGACTTTCCATCTCCTTTCCGAGGCTTACTGAGATAGCTGATCCATTACTGGAGACACTAAACATCTCTAGAATGGCATCATAAACTGGAAAATTCATGGTCTTTACAGTCAGAGGGGTTCTAGTCCTGCCTCTGCCATTTATTAGCCTGGTAAACTTGAGCCTCTTTTTTTTGTTTGTTTGTTTGTTTTTTTATGTTTGTTTTTGTTTTGTTTTCCTCCTCTACAAAATAGGTAAAAATGTGTGTACCTCCATGGGTAGCTGTGAGGATTAAATGGGGGAAAGTAACTCATCTTACATTCAGGCATAGAGGTTTTTGTCTGTTGTTTATTATTGTTTTTGCTTTTGTCTAGCTGCTGCAGATATTTGAGTTTTTGAACCCTAGAGAAGTTCTAGCTGTTACTCAGAAGTCTCACCATCATTTACAGAGCAGGCAGGGAGCTTGTGTCATGAACGTTACATTGATTTTTTTCCTAGGTGGTCATTGAAGCCCAAGGACTGGAGGCCTTAATTGCAGCCACTCCTGATGAGGGGGAGGAGAACCTTGACTCCTATGCTGGCATGTCAGCTATCCTTTTTGATGTCCAACTCAGACCTGTCACTTTTTTCAATGGATACAGTGATTTGATGTCCAAAGTGCTGTCTGCCTCTGGTGACCCTGTCAATGTGGTGAAAGGACTTGTTCTTCTAATAGATCATTCTCAGGTAATTCACTCAGTCTGTAAGTATGTGAGGCACCTTTGAAATGTGCTCTGCCCTTGGAGGATTCCACCCATCATGGAACTCAACATTTGAAGCACTTGGCCCTCCTAGCATTGCTGCCCTTTCTCCCTCGCTACAGATTTGTTGTTTTCATTTGCATTTACTAGCTGATTAAGGGGTCTCTTTTCTTTGAGGCAAGTAGAAAAAAATTTTTTTAAGATAGAATCTCACTTTGTTGCCCTCCTGGATAGAGTGCCATGGCCTCATAGTTCACAGCAGCCTCAAATTCTTGGGCTTAAATGATCCTCTTGTCTCAGTCTCCCAACTAGGTAGGACTATAGGTACTTGCCACAATGCCCGGCTACTTTTTAGAAATGGAGCTCAGCCTCGTTTCAAACTCCTGAGCTCAGGAGATCCACCTTCCTTCCAAAAGTGGCCTCCCAGAGTGCTAGCATTATAGGTGGGAGCCACTGAGTCTGGCCAAGGAGAAAATATTGACACCAACAGAAACAAGAAATCGTAGGAAAAGGCTAGGCTACAAGAGAGTAGAAATGGCATTGTCTCCTCCTTTGGCTTTCCTGGGCACAAGGGCTTAGATGATATTTGGTGACAATGATGAAGACCCATGTAGTGTATCATTTGGACCCTGGCAAATTAGCAGAGGCACAAGCAACCATGGACATAAGCCATATCTTTCATGGAGACTCTTTGCCCAAAATTCTCATGTTCATAAAATCTTAAAAAGAGTTTTCATTCATAGAGAAAAAGAGTACTTTCATTCGCTTACACTGCTTTTTGCTTCAAAATGCTTTTCAATTTTCTTTGACCCCAAATCTGTGAATATTGACTTATAATACCACCTTCCATGCAGTAAGACTTCAGTGGCCAAGATACCATGGATTTTTTGAGAAATCCAATTGGATTTTCTGAGAAACAGAAGAGGGATAATCTGAATAATTTTTGAGTTTGAATGTTTGATGCTTAAAATCTTTTTCTTTAATGGGCTGATTTATTTCCTGCCTCACTGAGCACAGCAATATTAAAAAATGAAGTATTTACTAAATTAAGTCTTTGGGGGAATCAGACTGATCACTGTGCACTCTAATTCATACTTAGTATATTGAAGGGATAAAAGGAGTTGAATTCAAAATTTATAGGCTATAAGGTATACTTGGGAAGTTTGCTTTGGTGGTTTAATAAATTCATAAATAATAAGATAGGTTTGAATTTTGCCTCCACTCTCCTTATTGTGTGTTCTTGGGCAACTGCTTAATAGGTTAAAACTACAATTTTCTGCTACTAAAGTGAGGCACTTGCAACAGATGATCTAAAGATTTTTATCAGATTTGTTGTTAATTTGAGGATTCTGATTTGTTAGGTTCTGGATATGAAATCATAAATTTTAAGAGTTAGGAGAGACTTTAGACAGTGGACTGTGTTGGAACTCCTCTTAGAACTGTGTTAGAACTCCTTCAAAACCTCATTCATTGGAACTAATATTAATCCTCCATCTTTATAATAACTTCTATCAGTTCAAGATAGCTGTATATAACAAAAACAGAAAACTTAACAAAATAGTTTGATTTTTATTCTACAGTAGAATTTCACAGTGTACAATTCCATTGCACTACTACTGGAAGTTGGCAGTCCAGGGTTATTATGGAATCCCTAAGCTATCATCAGAATCCAAGATCTTTTTCTGCAGCTCCGCCTTCCTTACCTGTGACATTTGACCTCACACTTGTCACCTTGTGATTAGCAGGTGACTGCTCCACCTCTAACACCACTTACTCCAGGAAAGGAGAAGGGAAAGTAAGGAGATCCAGAGTCTGATACTTTTTCAAGAACTTTCTGGAAACCCTATCTGGAATGTTAGGGACCAGAACTGTGTCACATGGCTAAGTCTAGTGACAAGGGAAGCTAGTAAACATACTTTTGTAATAGGTGTGTGGACACTCTAACCGAAACTGTATCTCTGTCAATATAGTTGGAGAAAAGGTCAACTAGCAGTGCTTCTCAGATCCTTTAACCCTTAAATCATACATGAAAAAATCAGTTCTCAGATTACATTAGAATTTCACATTGCACAATTCCATTGTACTTTTAATGCAATGAATGGTCTTGTAAAGGCAGCCCAGAGTGCTGAGGAAGTAGTCCACATTTTAAGACACAGAGGACAGTTCACCACCACCTGTGTGAGCTCAGCTTCCCATTAACCCTCCCATTGAATTGGGGTATAAAACGGTTCTTGCAAACCTAAGTAGTAATGTGGATCTGGACCAGCAAACTTGTTCTGTAAAGGGCAGAAAGTAAACATTTTACACTTTGCAGGCCACATGATCTCTGTTGCAGCTACTCAAAGAGTAAAAACAGCCATCAGCCATACATGAACAAATGAGTATGACTGTGTTCCAATCAAAGTTTATTTACAAAAATAGCCAGTGGGCCAGACTTGACTACTGGTCATGCTTTATCAAGCCCTGATCTAGATGATCTTGTATAGGTTTTCTATTTGTTAAACTAGGGCACCTAACGCAAGGCATATTCTGTGAGAAAGATTGACCTCTAGCTTTCAAACAGAATCCAACATCTGTGTGTGTCAGGTTGGAGTATTCGGGAGATCTAAAGTTATTATACAATTAAAACTGTCTGAGCCCCCTGGACATGCAGTAATGCCATCCCAGCTTCAGAGACACATACCACTCTAGGTCAAGTGCTGATACTGAAGGAAATGTTGGCAGTGGGTGGCCTCTCACAGCCACCAAGGCAGATGGAATTATTCTGTGCTTGCTTGCTCTCTCTCTCTCTTTGGCTAATTGGATTACTCCTCAAAGAAGGATGCCCGTTAAAGTCAATTTAATAAGGGGAGTCTCATCGGCCAGGAAAGAACGTATTTTCCTAAATGAAAGCAATGAGATGAGTTGTCAAAATGTCAAGGTCTGAGTTATAAGAAACTTATGGGGTCTAAAGGATCAAACAGACCACATTAGCTACAAAGGCAAAGTTCTAATGTCTTGTTCCTCTAGTTATAGGCACAAACTTAAATAAATATGTGCTCCAGGTAAAACAGGACTTTAGCCTGTGCCTTCATCTTTTCTTTGCAACATTTCTCAGAACAAGATTTCTTGCACATCAGGAAACAGAAAAAGAGTCATGAGTCTGTGATATCCAAGTATTTTAGTAGAAAAGTCTCCACCCTAGAGACAGTCTGAGTATTTATTTGGCTTCTGTGTGTGGCCTCTGAGCCTGATTTTGCCTTTCCATCTTCAGATGTAGCTCCCATGGAAGACTAGTGTGAGTGCAGAGTAGTAGGTGCTCAAAACCATCAACTCCACTTACTTTGTACCCCTCAAATATTAAAGCCACTGCACTCCGTGGCTTAATCCCTTTAACAAAGGAAAGAGTGGTTTGTCCTTCTACAGGGGCCAGTCATCAGTCTTTATAAAGGGGTCCAAGAAAATTCCTCTGTGACCGCACATAAGAGATCTTTCATTGTCCCTTTGCATGAAAGAAATGGACAAAGAGGACAAGATGCAAAGAGAGAAACACCCTACTGAGGCAGGACGCACAGTAGGGTTCATTTGGGCACAAGGCACAAGGCACATACAGAACCCCTTATTTTGGTTCTGTAGTTCAGAGCAAAGGTTAAAATTTGGGCATGACTTTTGTGGTTTTCTCAGGATACTTTGTGTCTCCCACATTTGTTTGGATGCATGAAACCAACCCTCCATCTTGTGGCAACCACATTTTGTTCTAATAGTTTTGAGGATTAGCAGGGCTGGTTTCTACAGCATCCTGAGCATGGAACCGAGAGTCTCGAGCCTCTATCTAAGTGTGTCCTCCTGCTCAAAAGTAGCATCATGACATAATCATACCTTTTTAGTACACCTGGTCATAAACCAAGTCCTTTGTCTGAGATTTCCTGTCACGTTTTTTTTAGAAAGCAGAGGGAATTCAGAGAAATCAACGTGATCCTCTCCACAAAGTGAAATCATGGCATTTATAGCTGGCAAACACATGGTTTGTTTGGTCTAAGTAGGGTAGTTACATAAAGAAGTTAGTTGTGCTGTGAGTTGCCAGGAATTTAAGGTCTTTGGAGGAATATCAAAATTAAGAATACTGAGCCTTTTTCCCAGAATCATTATCACTTCCAACACCATCCCCAAGCAATCTGATTCCAATTCAGCTGAAAAAGTTTTCAGCCAACATTACCCCAGCTAATGTTCATGGAAAATGCAAGACCTAAAGGCTATTGCAGGCAAACAGCACACAGGCTAATAAAATGGGTTTCAGTTAACCACAAAATTGTTCAGGAGAGACCATGTTGGTAAATGATACTGTCCCTCTGAAAAGTGCTGTTGAGTTCATGTTGGACTAGACCATTAATTCAATGTCATTTCAAATGTAAAACAGCAGGATATGAGCCTTAGTTCAATTGCCTTGCCTTCTTTTCCTAGTTTGCTCTAGGCAATTCTTGAAACTTGTGTATAGTTATTTCTCCATATTTGCTGGTTCCACTTAAAATTCAACCAACTGTGCATCAAAAAATTAAGACAAAATAAAACAATAAAATATAAAAAAACAATAAAATTAATACAGATTTTTAAAATATGGTGTAATATAAAGCCATTTACATAGAACTTTGCATTGTATTAGGTGTTATAAGTAATCTAGAGATGATTTAAATTATACAGGAGGACATATGTAGGTTATATGCAAATACTATGTATGCCATTTACATTGTATTTTCATATCCTTGGGGGTAGGGAGTTTGAGGGAGGTGGCCCTGTAACTCATCCCTCTCAGATACTGAGGACAGCTGTACTGGAAGTTTTTAATCCTGCCTTTTATTTGCCAGCAGGATGCAATTGACTGTATTTGACAAGCACATAACTAGAGAAGGGCTGAAGAACCTCATGAGATCACCTAGTCCAAACCTCCCTCCACTCACAAAAAGGCCACAGGCTGGGTTTCTCGGGGCGCTGGTTTTATTTCCCCTAGACCAGTGGTTCTCAAATCTAGGTACATCCAAATCACAAGAGGGCTGTTAAAACATAGAATGCTGGACTTCACCACCCTCAGTGCTTTTAAATTAGAAGGTATAAAGGGGACCTGAGAGTCAGAGTTTTGGACAAGTTTCCAGGAGTTGCTGATCCTTACAAGAACACACTTTGAGAAACATTGCCTCTCCCAAAGTGAGGCAATGATTGACTGAAGACACCCTCCGTGTTTAACACTTCTTTACTCTAGCATTTTAATTGATTTAATTGTTTGCTAATCAATTTAGCAAATCAGCAGAGTTTACTTCCATTGTTGATCTGGACGACATGGGCTAAGTGCAGTGACTCACACCTGTAATCCAGGCTCTTTGAGAGACCAAGAGAGGAGAACTAGCCTGGATAACATAACATGACCCCATCTCTATAAAAAATAATTAAAAAAAAAAAAAGAGTTAGAACAACATGTTTCCAAGCCTAGAGAAAGATTTCAACATCAACACAACTCGAATGACATTGTTTTCACAGGGAGCTTGACTATGCCTTTGGAAAGGGGGCATAACTAAATTGTACTTTGGAAAGGGAGGATAACTAAATTGTACTTATTATTTGTATTACTATTATTATATTCCTTTGCTTTTAGGAGCTGCAGTTGCAATCTGGACTAAAGGCCAATATAGAAGTCCAGGGTGGCCTAGCTATTGATATTTCAGGCACAATGGAGTTTAGTCTGTGGTATCGTGAGTCTAAAACCCGAGTGAAAAATCGGTAAGCTTAAAAGGAAATACTCTATGCATAGAACTGCAGAGATACAGTTTTGGCAATTGTTAAACCTTTTGACTTTTCAAAATCTATGCTTTCTATTTGTAGTCATTAAATGAGAGAGGTGAAAGTGACCATGGGAAGTCATTCTGTCCACAGCCTGTTATGAGCAGGTCAACACCAAACACAACTCAACCAAGCATCTTGTTGCTTGGACATACACAGACAGCATGCCCCGGGAATGAGGGGGCTCACCTTCTTTTAATATGGCCCTTTAGTAGTTGACAATGTTAGCAGGAAATTTAACTTTGAAGCAAACTTTTTAGCTTATCCCTTTTGCTGGGGTCTAAAACCTCTCCTCTTTTGCTGTATCCAGGGAAGAAAAATAAAATAATCACTTCTATGTGGAATCTAAGTCTGAAGCATTAGAAGTCCTTAAGTTTTTTCATCAGCATTCTTTTTTCTAAATAAAATATTCTCAGTCCCTTTAAGTTTTCTAATACATGTGATATCCAATGAAAGCATCAAGACAATGTCCCTGAACCAATGTGATAATCAAAATAATTAGTCTTCTGTTTGTTATAGAATTTTTAAAAAAGAAAATGAAATTTATGTTTACTTATTTTGACATTTAAAAATACTATTGGGCAGAAGTGAGATAAAAAGGATAAAAATCAATTTTTTGTTAATTTTGAACTAAGGAAAAAGGAACTGAGAACAATCAAATAGTTGAAGGATGGAACTGGCCATCAGAGGGTCCAGCAATATAATTTCAGGCTCCCCACTGAGTCAGTCATCTTTCTCCTCTTTTTATTTTCTTTTTCTTATTTTAAGGCAAGGATGATACAAAGTTGATTGAGGAAGCGATTGTCGGGGCAAGTAGGCAAAGAAGCCCATCTTTCTCCTCTTTCCAAAGTATTTTCTAGACAGAAGTTTCTCCAAAGTAAACTGAAATTAATTATTTGTAGAAAGAAGTCAGCACCTGTAGCAACAACCAATCTGTGTTTCCTAAAAGGACACAACAGTCTTAAGAATCTGCCAGCATCCACATCATAGTCTATCTTCCATTTTCATTTATTCATTCATTCATTTGAAAAAGTGCCTCTTAAGCCATTACTGAACTAAGACATTAGAAGGAACTCTAAAGGATTCAGGGATTAAAACAACTTCTGACCTATTTTTTTCACTGACAAAAGAGCATCAGGAGTTTTACTTTGTACAGCAAAAAAAAGTACTTCCTTGATGCTTTCCTACCAAGAAAGTATGGTGCAGCTCAATTTACAAACACCAAAAATGTGGAAACAACCTATATGCCCATTAACCCAGGAATGGTTTACTGTAGTATATGGATACCATGGAACACTATTCAGCCACTAAAAAAGATGGAGACTTTAGATCCTTTGCATTAACCTGGATTGAGGTAGAACAAATTCTTCTTAGTAAAGCATCACAAGAATGGAGAAGCAAGAATACAATACTCAATTCTAATAGGAAGGCAGTCGATGAGCTAATACAAGGTAGGGGGTAGGGGAATGAGGGAGTGGGGAGAGGGCAGGAGGGAGACGGACAGGGGCACAGTGTATGGCACGCCTCTTCGGGGCAGGACACAATTACAAGAGGGGCTTTACCTAACATAATGCAATCAGTGTAACCTAATTCTTTGTACCCTCAATGAATCCCAAACAATAAAAAAAAAAAAGTATGGCTATATAACTCTGATTTAATTGTGGTAGTAGTTTCCCACAGTTTGATTTGAAGTCTACAATTCAAGTAGAGTGGAGGTAAACTTTCTACTGGAATTGTTCACCTTCTTCTTATCATGTAGCACGTGGTCCCCTGCCCATCCTATCAGTCTATGAAGTTCTCAAGACAACCCCTAAAGAACCCATCATATCTGTCCCTCCTGGGCACCTACTGCACATATCCACTGTAACAATGGTTCCTTGTAGCACAATATTTTTTCAAATATCTTGGCAACCGTAGACCTATGCCTCTAGAGCAGTGTTTTTCAACTTTTTCTATCTTGTGGCACACTTAAGCTATGGTTAAACTTCAGCAGCACACTTAAATTATGTTGATCAAAAAAAAAAAAAAAAAAAAACAGTAAAAGAAAAGAATATACTTACTGTGCTTTGAACTTCTTTCAAAAATAATTTAATTAATGATCTTTAAAAAATTTCTGCGGCACACCAGTGTGTTGTGACACACTGGTTAAAAATCACTGCTCTGGAGGCTCTTTGGAGAAAGTAAAGGAATGGAATTAAAATAGTTACATGGAAGCCAACAGAGAGATAGTTAATGGGAAGTTGTAAGCATCAGTTGTCTTCTGAACACCCTTTTACAGTAACTTGAGTATTTCTGACCTCCTGAGAGGACCAGTTCCAAGCAGGATTTCCATTTGGTCTTTGGTATGCCCATATGAAATGTCTGCCTGGTAGACATTTTGTTCCCGTGTTGAGAATTGGAGGCGGGGGAGGGCTCTGGGGAAGGGTAAACAAACCTTCACTGTCCACACTCTGGGACCAAGCAGGCTCTGGGACTGAGCAGGCTCTAAGCACATTCAGGTCACCTCTGAGTCCTCTCGGTGTTTCCCTCCAGTCATCAGCATCCCAGGTTCAGACCCCTGGAACCAAGCAGTTAGTGCAACTCTGGTAAACAAGACATGAATAGACTGTTTCTCAAATCTTCAGGGTGACCGTGGTAATAACTGGTGGCGTCACGGTGGACTCCTCCTTTGTGAAAGCCGGCCTGGAAACCAGCACGGAGACAGAGGCAGGCCTGGAATTCATCTCCACAGTGCAGTTTTCTCAGTACCCATTCCTGGTCTGCATGCAGATGGACAGGGAGGAGGCTCCGTTCAGGTGAGACATGGTGCTCCCGGGTGCTCCCGGGCCTTCACCAAAAGAATAATTGATAAGGCCAAAAAAAGTTAGTTTCTAGGATACCAAAAAACTCGAGTGACTAGTTCATTTGATTCTAGAGATAGTATGATATTCTAATCAATAAATAATTTATCAAGGAAACAAAGAGATATGATTTACTACAGGAGCTGCCCCAGAATTTCAGCAAAAATACCAGATGTACATTTACTGTCAGGTGTCTTCACAGTTGTCTCCTGGACAGAAAGATCAGAATAAAACACCCGGCACTCCATTAGTCATGGTTTTAGGCGATGAAATTGAAGTCACAATTCTTAGGTATTCCATACAACAGCAACTTGACTTTAAGTTTTGGCTTAAACTTGGAATTTTTTTTAAACATACTTTCAGTAGAATTCTTAGTACCTTAAAATGTAAATATGTAAATTGCTTGTGTAACTTTCCTAACCTTTCTTCCACACTACAGCCTAACTCTCATTTATCCCTGGGTCCTTCGAATCTTATGACATGATCTGTAGCCATACTACTGCACAGAGGTGGAGTGCCTTGAGTCTAGTTAGCACTGGCTCCTTCCTAGTAGTTGATATCTGTTATCAAACTATGAAGGTTATTTGCATATTTAAAATAGCGAGCCTTATCTTACATCATCTCCTTTGAAAGTAGGCCACAGTTGAGTACCTTCTTTATTTTAGTGACATTTCATGATTTGTATCAAAATGCATCAATGATATAAGCATAAATAAAAGTAGGTGATACTTTCACAAAGTAAAAGATTGTGGTTTATAGTTTGGATATTAAGCTATCGCTAACTTATATTAAGTTATGTCTAGAATAAACCTCCATGAACACATTTAAAAAATTACCCTTCCAATAGTTGAAAAAATCAGCCTTCCAGCTGAGCCATATGGTTTGGTTCCACATTTCACTTGGGCCAGAGCTTTTGGACTGTTTCCCTGTCAACATTCTCAGCTAAATCCAGTTGGGCTTGCTAGTTAGTCAGAAGGGGAGTGCTCCAAGGTGGGGCTTCTGGAATGAGGGGTGGGAAGCATAGCAAGGCCTGCAATGCTTACCAGCATCTCCAAAGGAATTTAGATCTTCTTTTGAAAAAAAAAAAAAAAAAAGTACAGCAGAGCTCCCCTGTCCCAGGCATTTGAAGTGTATCTGTGAAGATAAAAAGAAGTGGAAAGAAGAAAATCACCCCATTTGTGGGTCTTTGGCATGCATATTTTTTCTCAAATGACTTTGCAAAAGAAGTTTCAAGTGCACATTCAGGAACTTGGCTGGGACTGGTGTGAGGGGGCTTAAATGTGTGTATAATTTTGTTATTGTTGCTGTTATTACACAGGCAATTTGAGACGAAATATGAAAGGCTGTCCACAGGCAGAGGTTACGTCTCTAGGAAAAGAAAGGAGCAACTACTAGCCGGCTGTGAATTACCGCTCCATCAAGAGAACTCTGAGATGTGCAAAGTGGTGTTCGCCCCTCAGCCAGATAGTACTTCCAGCAGATGGTTTTGAACCTGACCAGGGATGTTTCATTGGATTTTGTCTCCCCAGAAGGGATGCGATCTGACATGCCTAAGTGCTTACTCTCTGAGAGCACAGTGTTTACATATTTAAGAATTTTGTAGAAGGTTATGAAAAACTTCCATTGATCGATTGTGGGGCTACTCAGCATGCACCCACAGTGTTGAATCATCAGGTGACACTTTCAACAACTTCCTTAGCTTTCTTGCTCTTCTCTCAAATCCCATTTGATACAATGAGGATAGTTCTGCTCAAACAGGAAACGAGTGTCTGTTAATAACAAAAACAAACCACACACTCTCAGAAAAACCCAATTTTGTTTCAACAATTTTCTGCATATGTGAAGCCTTTGACAGAACCTTAAGCATGGGAAGAAAACCAAACATGTTGGCTAATCATAAAAAAAGGCCATTGTTTTTTTTTTTCTTTTTTGAAGTTGGGGGTGGGGTGGGGAGAGGGTACAAGACTTTTGTTAGCCAGTTCCAAAAATTAATATTTATGTCTTCTGTTAAAGTTTATGAAGCATTAAGGTCGAAGGCACACAGAATTCAAACACACCATCTCCTATTTCTACCGACCATGTAAGTGAGGTTGCTTGGAAGCTATTCAGACCTCTAATGCTAGCCCTACAAAAATACTAAACTTGGCACATAGGAATCAGAAAAATTACTTTCATGAGCTTCATTTGATTTTTCTTATGTGATGTCTTTTTGAGACTATAATGTGCTGCATTGTCCTTTATGAGGGACATCCTCTTATATTCATCGTTTTGTCCCCGCCTCACTTATTTTGTGGAGGAAAATCCAGTCTATTTGACTACAATCTGCATAAGAGATTATGTTAGTAATCTAACATAATTAGTTAGACTGCCTGAGAGGACACTGCTTTAAGAAACCAATGCATTGGAATTTCTAAAATATGCAATCAAGAATAGAATGTCTTGGAAATGTGTATGAATTATAAGAGCCATGTTGAACATTTGCACTATTTATTTATAAAAGCAGATGTGTTTATTGTGATAACCCCAAAATAAATGACAGGTCCCATTTGTCCATTAAACGCACACACACACAAGGTGAAGTTTAGCTAGCCCACTATTGGTTATAAATTGAAATGAAGTGTGATGAAATAAATATGTGGAAATCTTACTGGACTCCTTTTTTCATTCATTACTTCAAACACCATATTTCTCTGCTTCTGCCACTTTCTGAACCTAGACACATACACAGTGAAGTCTCTGCAGCAAGACACAGCAGGCCAGGGTCTCCAGATGAGAGGCCAGAGCCCTTTGAATAAAGGGCTACTGAAAATAGCAATAGTTAGAACTTCCCAGACCTGTAAGCTTAAAAACAGGCTCTGTCCCTAGTTTTCATAAGGCTCTGGAATGGCACCTGTATTGTTAAGTTACTAAAAAGGAAAGAAAAACCTGCAACTGAGGGGGTGAGTGGACATAGTGGGTGGGGGACATGTCTTTGAAGGTAGCATGATGCAAAGACCCTGATACTTAGGGGAAGCAAGTTAGTGCAGGGCATTCGGCATAGATGCAGCCGGTTAAGGGAACCTCAGCTGCATGAGATTCGACAAACCACAGCTGCCTCCATAGAATGTAAAATAATCAGTTTACTTATGAGTGATGATGGTGATGCCCTGAACATCAATGTTTTGCTACTTTGCAACCAGTTACCTGGCTGCCTAGTCAAGTATCTACCCACTTAAGGAAGAATGGACAGTGCTAAGCAGCTCTAACATGCCCCAGAGAAACAAGAAATCAGAACATGGGATAAACAGTAACTCCTTTTTCCATCAATGAAGTAGAAATTTAAAAGGAGGCTGGGTGCAGTAGCTCAGTGTAATCCTAGCACTTTGAGGAGCCGAGGTGGGAGGATTGCTTCAGCTCAGAGTTAAAGACCAGCTTGAGGAAGAGTGAAACCTGTCCCTACTAAAAATAGACAGGCATTGTGGTGGGCCCCTATAGTCCCAGTTACTTGGGAGGCTGAGGCAAAAGGATCGCTTGAGTCCAAGAGTTTGAGGTTGATGTGAGCTATGATGATTCCTGGGCACTCTACACAGGGCAAAAGAGTGAGACCCTGTCTCGAAAAAAGGAAAAGAAAAAAAGCACAAAGAAATTTAAGAGGGATGGAGTGATGTTTCACATTTGAAATTAAGATATTGGAGCCAGAAAAAAAAGAAAAAACTTTAAATCTCACTTGTAGTCTTTTAGTTTCAACCACTTCACTGTTATAAATGTCAGATCCAGACAGACTTTATTTCTTCTGCAAAGATGTCTGTCTGGGAACCATATGGTCCTCAGATATGAATTTTCAGCCACTGCCCATCAAGCTCCTTTCTGCAAGCCTAAAGACTTGAGCTGGCTTCTCTCCTTCTGTGGAGTGTTACTGTCATCTTGTGTCTCATGTTGTAGGACTGCCTGTGACAAGGCATTCACTGCTGCTCGAACCTGACCACCTTCAAAAAAGTGCTAATGCTGACACTTAGTGCTTATTACAAGCCAGGTGTTTTTACCTAGATTAAATTATTTAATCCTCACACAGCCATATTTAATAGGTAGTGCTATTACTTCCAATTTAGAGATCAGCACTGTCCAAAAGAAATATAACATGAGCCATGTAAGTAATTTTAAATTTGTAGTAGCCACATGAAAAATGTAAATGGAAACAGTAAAATGAACTTTAGTAACATTTGATTTAACCCAATATATCCAAAGTATTATCTTATCAACATATACATATTCTTATTAAGAATACAAAAATTATTAATGGAACAGTTTACTTTTCGGATGAGGTCTTCAAAATGTGATGTATATTTTAGTATATGCAGCACTTCTCAATTTGTAATAGCTACATTTCAGTTGTTCAGTAGACACATGTGGCCAATGAATGGTTGGTTTCCACTTTTTACATAGTATGGATAATTCTGCTCTAACAGTACAAAAGATGGAGAAACTGAGGTACAGAGGACATTTAACTTTCTCTGCAAGTTAAATGACTTAGAAAATGGTAGAAAAAAATTCAAATATTAATGTAAGTAGTCTTACCCCAGCATCTGCTCCCTGAGTTCACTGTACCATATTTCTCAGCTCCTTTTGGTTTTAAAGATTTGCTGCTCAGAGAATACGCACAGTAGGCTATGAAAATGTCAAATACAGGACAGCAGCAACAGAGCTTTGAGTTGTCTCTCAGAGTTCCAAGAGTCACTACCGTTTCTCTGTGGTGGTTTGGCCCTTCTCTCTGATGGTATCAGAAGCCCTTGCTCTCTCATAGAAAGTCTCTGCTTTCCTCTGACAAGCATCCCTTTCTTCATGAAGAGTGTTTCACTCCTGGGTGCGGGTCAGAATTTACAAAATCAAAGTGTGTTTTTTGATAATATCGTTATTAAGATAATTTACACATTATATAATTCACTCTCTTATAGAATTCAACATTTCTAGTATGTTCACAATGTTGTACACCCATCACTGTAACCAATCTTAGAATGTTTTCATCATTCCAAAAAGAAATTTGGACTCCAGCTGTTTCTTCTGATCTGTCCGTTGCCCAGCCCTTAGAAATCACTACCCTATTTTCTGCCTCTATAGATTTATTCTCTCTTTGTATATAGATACTCAGTTTTTTCTGCAATGATTGTTGAAAAGATTATTCTTTTCCTATTTAATTGTTTGGGCACCCTTGTTGAAAATCAATTGGCTCATTTCTGGACTGTTGGTTTTATTCCTTTTAATCTATACATCTATCTTTATGCCAATACCACAGTCTTGATTATTGTTGCTTTGTAGTAAGTTTTGAAATTGGGAAGTGTGAATACACATATTTTGTTCCTTTTAATATTGTTTTTATAATTCTGAGTACCGTAAATTCCCATATGACTTTTTGGATCGGGTTGTCAATTGCTACAAAGCCAGCTGAAATTCCGATAGAGATTTTCTTGAACCTGTGCATCAATTTATGGAATATAACCATCTTAATTACATCATCTCTGGATCCATAATCATGAGATATCTTTCCATTTACTTCCCTTTTACATTTCTTTCAACAATGTTTTGTCATTTTTTAGAATATTATCTTTGAACTTCTTTTGTTAAATTTATGACAAATATTTTTTGGCTACTGTGAATGAGACTTTTAGTTTCATTTTTGGATTATTCATTGATAGTGTACAGAAATATAAGTTATTTTTCTCTATTGAATATGTATATAGTCTGCAATCCTGCAGAACTCATGTATTAATTACTTCTAATATCTTTTGGTAGATTTGTTATAATTTTCTATGTGAAAGATAATGTCATGGGTTTTATTTTTTCCTTTCCAATCTGAATGTTTTTTTACTTTTCATTTTATTGTCTAATTATCCTGGATAGGACTCTAGTACAATGTTGAATAGTGGTGAGGGTGGACATGGCAAAGATAATGGTGCTGGTGAGAATGGTAGTGGTGGTAACAGCAGTGACAGATGCTAATAACCACAGACACAGGAAAGGAAAACCCAAATCATTTTGCAGAAGCTTTAGTTCTGTTTTCACAAAGTAACTTACAGTCATTCCTTGGTATCCATAGGGAATTTGTTCCAAGACCCCCATGGATAGCAAATTCCAGGGATACTCAAGTCCCTTTTACATAATAAAATAGTTTAGTATTTGTATATAAACTATACATATTCTCCCATATACCTTAATCATCTCTAGATTAATGTAATACCTAATACATTGACTATACATAATTAAATGTATGTGGATTCAGTGTAGGTCTCAGCATACAGCAAGTTCAAATTTTGCTCTCCGGAACATTGTGGCAATTTTTTTGTTCAAATATTTTTAATCTGCAGTTCGTTGAATTCATAAAGAACCCATAGAAATGAAGGGTCCCCTGTACTTGGAAACTATTAAAAGTTTGTTTGAAAGCTCAAAACACATTTAAAATACTCCAAATGCCCTCCTGCATGGTGAGGAGACGGAACTCAAGTTTCCTATCCTGGCATTAAGAATCTGTTTGAGATTCAGATTGGTCATCTGGTGACAGTAGTGACATTTGGCAACAAAGTATGTGGCACTTTTCTAGGATGAGTTTGTGAACATAATTGTCAGACCTCCATACCATGACAGCTCTGTCGGCCATTCCAGAAAAAAGAGTTCCAGAACTGCATCGAAGGGTGGAGTACTTCGCAAGGGGAATACCTTGCAGATGACCATAGTGATATTCAGCTAAGAGGAATGTAGCTCTTTTCTAAGACAAGTTCGAGAACTTCATTGTTGACCCTACAGGATGTCTAATCTTCTACCTCTACTTAGTCACCATCCTCCTCATCCTTAGTTTCTACTTCTATGTCAGAGTCCCCCTAAGAAATAGGGCGACCACATGAAACAGAAACTGGGTACTTTAAGGAGAGCTCAGTGAACTATAAAGAATATTTAGGCAGGATATAAAGAAACCACAGGGATCATGAAGTACTCGGTGGCTCATATAAACAGCAAAGCTGCAAGGTCAAAGGAGGGAATGATTGATGGTGCCCAGAGAGCATAAGATGTGAAGAGTCTTGACCTAGAGGGTAAGGAAATAAAACAGCGCTCACCATCCCCACCGGGAGGGAACAAGGGAAACAGGCACCTGACTTCACTTTCCTCCCTCTGCCCCATCCTGATGATGCCCACTGACCAAAGAAGCCAGACCCCAAGGGCAAGAGCCTGTCTGCTCAGGCTGTGCACAAGGCAGGCAGGAAGGGTCGAGAGTAGTTTGCAGGGAAAATAGAACCAATTCAGTCCAAATCTTATAGGATGGGTTCCTTAAAATGTATATTTTCATTTATCTTACAAAACATGGAGAAGGTTCAAGAAATGTACCTGGTTTAAGTAAGAATAAGGAAGCGATGTTGCTTCACCTCAAGAAACTTAGTGAAGTGAGGGAAGCAACACAACTAAAAATAATTTAGTACAATGATATAAATATTGCAAAGGAAACGTGGTAAGGGAATCCAAGGGAATATGAAGGAGGGAAAGATAAAGAAAACATCATCCAGGAAGTACTAGTCATACTAGGCTGCCTGGTTCCTTTGTCTGCACCCTGGCTGCTGCTTAACCAGCATCAGCCTCTTCCTTTGGCTATGTCTCAGCTACCTTTACCATCCATGCCATCTAAAAGCCCAGGGTAGAGACACATTGGTTTCCCTTCAGGTAGAGGGAACATACAAATAATTTGCCCTCTCAGAGAGCCTGCTATGCGGTTGCAGTTCTATCGATGAGATTAGAAAAGGACACAAAAATTTAGATCCATAAGAATTCCAACATTGGAGGTACTTTAGCTAATCTTTTACCCTCCAGCACAGGATCGTAGTTAGTCTTGAATGACATTAGTAATCCTTTGCTACCCTCCTATTAATAAAAGTTTAATTTATTCACAGTTGACTTGGAACATCACATAAACCTGCAAATTATTTTCTCCCTTCTATTTTTAATAGAAAGATTCCTGCCATAATCTAGGATTACATGTAAAACTGTGGACATTCTCTTTCCAGATTAGGCTGTAAGTATAAAGTACCCTATTTCTTTTGTTAGTGAAAGTGAGTCACCTCAACTATGTTTGGGGCTATCTATCTTCCCATTCAATTTGTCTGAAGATTAACCACACAGGCATAGTCATGGAGTAAAATTTTAGTATAAGATAAATCTTTCGAATTGGTGACATACACAGAGAGGCTTAAAGGTGGAGATGCTCTCATATATCCCTCAGTTAGGAAAGAAGACATTAGCTTTCTGATGAGATCCAAGGGCAATGTGGAAAATACTCAGCACTTGGTGGATGAGCACACAATTACCCAAAATTAAAATTATTTATGCCTAACTAAAGTCTTTTTCTAGTTTTATTATTTTGCAAACATTTTCCATTACACTTCTTAAGTGCCATGCACTGCTCTTTGCACTTCCCAAGTATTAAATCATTTTTGTCTGATAACAATCCTATCAGGTCTGGGCAGTGCCTGTGCCTCAGTGGGTAGAGCACCAGCCCCATATACCAAGGGTGGCAGGTTTGAACCCGGCCCCAGACAAACTGCAACAAAAAATAGCCAGGTGTTGTGGCAGGTGCCTGTAGTCCCAGCTACTCGGAAGGCTGAGGCAAGAGAATTGCCTAAGCCCAGGAGTTGGAGATTGCAGTGAGCTGTGATGCCATAGCACTCTACTGAGAAGGTGATAAAGTGAGACTCTCTCTAAAAGGAAAAAAAAATCCTATCAGGTGGGAACTCTTATTATACACCCATTGTGTAGGAAGAATCTAAGCATAGAGAAATTTTGTGACTTCTCCAATGTCCCCCAGCTGGCAGAGTTCAGAGTCCAGATCTAACCCAGGAGGCTCACTTTAGAGTGCTGGCACATAACCATTGTGCAATGCTACCTCCCCAGGATCCAGTCTGATCCCAAGCCTGGAATTCAACTCTCTCTCCTAATTCTCCCCACATTTCTCCCCTCATAGCCCTCCAGTAGCTCCCATGCCCTTTGCCCAACTGAATAGCTTCTTTACCTTCAGTCTCTTGACCTTCAGACATTGTTCTGGTTTTCCTGGTTTTGCTCATACCCTGCCCTCTTTGCTCTCCTGCCCATCCCTGGCTAGGTGGTTGACATAAATTTCTTCTTTGTGGCTGTTAGCCAATTTCTTCTTTCAATCTCCATGCCTTTGGCAAGGGTTAGTCTAGATAGCTTCACCAGCATATCAGGCATTCTCATCATATTGAAAGGCTTCCTGAAACCCTAACCTCTTCATCAATAGAGCACCTGGCACACTCAAAGTAGGCATTCATTCTTTCCTGAAGAAAATTGATTCCATTTACGTTGGAAGCACAACAGTGGTTTCTGCCCTACCAGACTCCAACCTATTGCCCAACACACAAAAAGAGCATGCCCACTAACCCTTGCACAGACTACTTTATTCTAAAGTTTTTTTGTTTCCTAGATTGTTTGAGCCTACATTGACCTAAGAACTGACTTCAGAATTCCTTTTTTAAAAAGGTGTCTGTTTTTAAAGACTCCTTAATGAGTATAGTGGTTTTAAAACATGTCCCTAAATACTATGACAATCTATTCATTGAGAAGTGGGATTTATGTTCCTGCCCGTTGAATCTGAGTCTGTGATTGCTTGGCAAATAGCAATGCTAAAACTGATGAAATGGTGAAATAGACCTTGAGAAACTGGCAGCATCTACTCCCTGTCTTTTGGGATACTCATTGTTGGAAACTAGCTACCATGTTTTGAGGGAACCCAAGTAATAAGAGGCCCAACTGAAGAGACCCTTTTCTCTCTAGCCCAGCTGAGCCTCACCTGACAGCTAGCATCAACTTGACTCAAGTCACATGAGTGAACCATCCTAGAAGCAGACTATCTGGTCCTTAACTGCTATGTGAGGCAGAGCCAAGCCCTCCATGCCAAATGCTGCCCAAATTGCAAATTCATCTGGTTACCCAACTTCCAGGCCTTATTTCCAATTAGTTCTCAAACTGCATTCTCCTTTTTTTCTCCCTCTTATATCAAGTCACTAATTTTCTCTCTGCATTGCCTTGCCCCACAAGCCCTCATTGTGCAGCACAGCTACCCAGTCTTGTATTTCAAGGGAGTAGTTGGCTGAAGGTTTAGGGTAACCAGATGGAGATTAGCAGGCGGTTCATCACATGGCTAGCAGATGCATTAGCAGACACCTTAAACCTTAACCACTGACATACACCATTTCTGGCAGGAGATCATGTTCAATGGTGGTTGAGTTCTCTGACCACTCTCCTTATTGCTGGTGCACTCTCCCTCCCTTCTCCCTCTGCTCCTCTGCTCCCTAGCTTGGGAGCTAAGGCTCCCAATCTTCCAGTTTCCTGTCATTTCTTGCTAATTTTAAGCAATTTAACCACCAAATGAAGCCATACGAATGCAGACCCACTAAACTATTTCTAGGAGACCTTACCTTCATCATCAAGCATGACCATTGTTCTATTTAGTTATGAAACAAACTACTCCAAAACTTAGTGGCTTAAAAGCAATAATTTTTTAAAAATAAAACAAAAAAGCATAATAAGAAAGATCAAATGATTTTTTTCTGCATATTGGCTGGACAGCACCACGCAAGCAAATGGTCTTCATCCAGTAACAGGCTGGGTGAAAAACTCTGGGTATAGTAAAAAATATGTATTAGACTACTGATCTTCAGAGCTATAGAATCATAAATTTTTATTATTTTAAGCCACTAAATGTGTGGTCATTTGTTACCACAGTAATAGAAAAAAATAGTGTCTGGATTTGAAATATTAATATTTTATTTAAGTGGAAATGAACATATCTAAAGGTTGTTTTTTGAATTAAAAAAAAGACAAACAACGTATGTTTTCTTTGTAGTTACTTTTACTGGAAAAACAAAACAAAACATTTTTTTCAAAACAGTCACAAGACCATTACTCAAGATTGCACAATCATTTACAAACGCTGGCAATTTAAGGTAAGTCGGCCTAGACTCACAGAATCCTTGCCTAAGTAGCTTTTTCTCCATATGCAATACACTGGAAAGGCAATTCTCAGAGCCCTTGGGCTGGATTCAAAGTCCCCTTGGCCAAGCTCACTGCATTCTATAATTGAAACACACCAGACCTCAGATGTGAACTTTTCAAAAAAGATTTCCACATTGAGTGCCATTTAAAATTCCACATTCCATTTGCCACCAGCTTTTTTCATAGTCAGAGGTATAATTCAGCATTATCCAGTATCCTTCACTATTTATCGCACAATTTACTCTCCTCTGTTCAGACATAACTTCTACAGTCTTCACAAGTCTTCACATTCTTTTCAACAGCCGTGGTCTTTACTACACAATAGTATGATTTATATGTAAATACAGAAACCCGTAAAGGGGGTTGGGGGCAGAAAGAGAAAGGACCACCTGCTCGGGATACAGGTAGGGTAGGTAATTCAAGAAGCCCTGGGAAGCACTTTTGCCATTAACACCAACTTGTAAAAAGCAATTCTGAAGCTTAAAAAATGAAAATAAAAATCAAATTAGGTGTGTGTGTGTGTGTGTTTTATTCTGCACCATTATAAATTAAACAGGAATAAATCTAATAATGTGCTCTAGTTACAACACGAAACACTGAAAGTTAACAGCTTACGAATGCTGCTTTAAACTTTCAGTTCTCTTCAGAGACATGAGGCATACAAGAGTCCAATTTTCAGACTCTTCCCCTGGGCTTCGTACTCACATGTGCCACAGATGGACATGATTTTTTTTTCCAGAGGACCAGAGTCTGCAATTCTGATTAGATTCAAGTTCAAGACACCAATTAGCAAGTGCTACGTGCTTTATTAATGGTATTATGCACCTGTGAGGTCTACTTAGGACCCGGAAGTTAGTTAAGAATATGTAAGTAGTCTCTTGAAAATATATATCTTATCTCTATATATTTCTCCTTAGAAATTATGTAAAAGCCTAACATATTTTATGAATTTGATTTTTCTAAGCAATTTTCTTCAAACAAACTTACACACAATTTTTCCTCTCAACAGTACTGATAAAATACAGGGCACCTTTTTCTTTCAAGTATTTGGGTAAAATAGCATACCCTGAGAATTTGGGGTGCAAACCTACACCTTGTAAACTGTACAATGAAACTCCTCGAGCACCACAAAAGAAAATGTGTACCAGGATTGTTTTTGAACACAAAGACTATTATTGAATGTGTTTTCCACGCGCACACACACATACTTATGATAAAATTATAGTCAATCTACTTGGGAATCAATACTGTCCTGCAGTCCAAAGTATAATTTCAGGTAGCGTGAGCATTCGCTTTGCAGCAAACGCAGACTTTGATTTCTATGAAGTAGGAAAACAATTAAAATGTATCTTTTTAAGAGGCAAGAATGATAATGTCAAATCTAAAAAAAGAAAAAGGAATTCATATCACCAGTTATTCCCCAAGGATAGAAAGAGGAATTTGAAATGCAAGTTAGTAGTCAACATTTATCATAAACATGTCAAAGTATAATTTGTTTTAGCTTATTTATTCAGGAATAAACAGCCAGGTAGAGAGTCTATAAGCCAAGTCATTACTTGGATATTGTGACCTCCATTTAATCCTGAGGACAATTTCAGTGAGTGCTTTTAAAAAAAAAAATCCTGATGAATTAAATTTTCATACTGGCTACAAATGTGTTCAGTTTTCCAGAAATAATTCAAGTGGGGCATATTTCAAACATGACATTTTACCAAGGAGGAAAAAGAGGATATAGGTTAAGATTTCTACACATAATGCCCTGTGGTTCTTCTGGACAACCAGACCATGTGTAACCCTGAGAGGAAATTACAAACACCAGATTCTGCGATTCTGATTAGATTCAAGTTCAAAGAACTATTTAGGAAATGCTTTCTTAATGATTTTATGTACCTAAAGCATAAAAGGGTAGTTCAGTACCTTAAAGGGGCATTGTTAGGATAACAGTTTTATGGGTCAGAGGGCTTCATGGACTCTTGTTTGATTCCCCTTTGGTTGAAAAAAGACGGGTATATCACTTCATCCAGATATCCACGCAACCTCAAGAAAGGACAAAACAAAGAAAACGAGGCTCAAGATTTGCCTCGTGCCTATGCAAATGTTCTTTCCCTGTCACTTGAGGTAGTAAATGGCCTAGCAGCTTTATATAGTCCAGCAAAATAAAGAACCATGAAATTATTAATAAATGGTATTCATAGAACATTATTTTAAAGTTACATTTGCAACCACTTGGACCTTCACGGAGTCCTTGGCAACTTCCCAGAGGGTGTAACCTGACAGAATCATCAAATGGAAAGTTTTTCTTTCTTTCCTAGTTTCTGTCCTAGTTTACCTCAATGTGGGAATTTAAAGCTCAGATCTGCTGGTGATAAATATTAATAGTTTATGGGCCCCCACACCCTCAACTGTACCACTTTCTAAGGAGAGAAGCATCTGTTTCTGAAGAGCTGGCAAGCAGTGCCAACCGCGTGGCCACTGGGATTTCCTAAAGTGGTTTTAAACCAGTCTTCCAAGCTCTGGGAGCTTCCAGCTAAATCACATAGATCTTTTACCAGGTGTGTTCAAATACTTGGGACTTCATGGTGGCACTTTCAATTTGAAAGTTTGAGCTCTCTGAAATGGATTCTGCTTTCTTGGTTTAATATTGACTTCAAGTCTGCTAATTTCTTCTGAAAATGAGGAGTGCTGATGCTGTAGGATTTACTTCCTGGTGGTGAAAAATTCAGTTCTGGGTAAGAAGACCTCTGTGATAAAGAGACAAACAATAATTTCCCTGAATATGGCACAAGGATGTCTTTTTTTATACACAGAAATTATCTTTCACATTTCGTGTTTCCTGTCTCATAAAGGCTATAGCTTCTTTTTCGTAGCTTGTTTGGCCAATCCAAACAAGCAATTCAGTTGTGACCAAACCTGACTATTTCTACCTCAAACCTTTCCCTTTGCCCAGGAAAACATTTTCTAGAGTAAGATCCTTTTAAGGAAAGCCCTGAAAGGGAAGTTGCATTGCTTGTTTGTTTGTTTATTTACAGAGTCTGAGATGAGAAGCACAGCTACAAAATAATCAGATATAAATCGTACAAAACCCACCTGTTTTACTCACACCTTCTGTCATGAGTAGCATAAAATTCTGTGGCCTTCAAGATGAAATTTTAGACACAGACCAAATACTGATGATGATTAAAATTAAAATAAGGCTTTAAAAAATTTTTTCAGAATACTTTATCTTTAGTAAATAAGTAAATAAAAGGAGATTATTTTAAAGCCTGGGAGAACTTTCAGATTATTCCTTTAAAAAAGCCGCTAAGAAATATTTCAATGTAACCTTTGCCAAGTACATACTGACATACTTATTCACTGTAATAAGCTAATTATTTACTGTTCAATCAACTGTGAACACTCACTCAAATAGCCTTCAGAATTGGGGTACAATGGTGACTAATTGAATGTGGAAGAAAGATTCCATGATTTGGATCCTCAGCCTCTCTTAAAACCTGCTTCACAAGAAGCAAGTGCTATAACTTTATGTTGCTGCTTTGGACTGGTTGGGCTGGTTGAGGGCTGGAGTGAATCTCAGCCACTGAATCAGCATTGCATTCTAGAGAATGTGCCCTCAACAGGTCACTCTTTATAGACCCCAAACAATTTGGGACAGAAAGGAATATGCAACTACAGATGGAATCACTGAAGAAAAAAAACACGTTCTATACTCACAACAATGGTTGGATTCTTAAAGGGAAATACATACTTCATCCTTTTTTTGAGACTAAGAACTTACTTTTAAATGCAATCATTGGCTTTCTCCAGTATTTCAAGCCATTCTATGTTAAGGCAACAAATAATTTCATGGCATGGCGCAGACAGGAAAATTAAAACAAAGTGCAGATGTTAAAATCACTATTTTTCACAATCACATTTAAAATCATGCCAAACCAAATAAAAGAACACATAGACCACAACCAAAAGCACAACTAGGTTTGGCTGGTATATGATTCAAAGAACCATCAGGTTTCAAACAGCTGCAGCTATGCCAGCTAGCCCTTATAGAGTCTAAGAACCTACGCGAAGATCTGTGATCCAAATTGTTAATTTGCTGGCTTGGTGTGCAAAAGAACCAACCCCATTCTGTTTATGTTTTGACAGAACCATGTGAACAAAGGGATGGTTTGTGTAGTCACAAGTGCAGGAGGGGAGGAGATGAATAGAAAGCTTATATCCTGTATTAAAGTATAAAAAGAAATAGTTTTATAGGGAAAAATGCAACCATCCAACTTAGTAAAACTACAATAATAGAAACTGCCTCAGGAGGGTTGTTCAGAAAAATATAGAAAGTTACACACTTGGTTTAGAAGAAGCAAAATTAAGAATAACGCATGTGGAAGAAGTTTTTCACATGAATTCTTAGTGCTGTTACAATGCAGCTTTCAGACTGAAGGAGAATAGTCCATCTTGTCTTGCTCCTATAAAAAAGCATAGTCAAAAAAAGTCCGTTAGTTCTAAAAGCAAATCTCACTTTTAAAGAAGCAAGAAAAATATCAAAGTATATTTCACTTAACCATTTGGCTCATTTCAATATTAATGATGAAGCTCCTGTTTTAAAAGGTATCTGGCAAATATATTTCTGAACTTAATAGACAGTACATAACTTTAAGAAATTGCCCAGAGTGGAACCTAAATTAAATCTAATTGACTATTCAAAAAATGGTTTTAGAGTTAAGTGTTTCATTTCATGGAAATCATTCATAGCAGAGATAAAATGGTGTAATAGATATGTTCCTAAAATTAACATGTAGAAGTGACATTTTAACTAAATGGAAACATTTGAAATTTAACAGGAGCTAGTAAGCAAAAGAAATGAGTAAGCGCTGTACTGAGAAATCTTACAAAGCAAATGATCATTACCTAAATTATGTAGAATTTCACATAGTGCATTTTGTTTGAAATGAAATATACTGGAACTTACAGCTTAGTTAAATTCATTAACAAGACAGCATTGACATGTCCTAAAGCCTCCTGAAAATTAGCTATTTCGTTCTATCTCTAGATAGACATTGTATATAGTAGATATACTAGAACTTTGCCTAAAGAACTTTTTTTAACATTTGGGAATTGATATTTGAGCATAATATTATAAAGACAGAAATAGAATAGTTGACAGGTAATATTTTGTTAGGGATTAAGGAGACTTATGTGAGAAATAACTTCCAAAAAGTATCAATTAACAGCTATCTAACCAATTATGTGCAATTAGGGTAGTGAGGCAAGGGATATTCAAATTCTGTCACCTAGAAACAGACCTGTTTAAATATATGTTTAAGAAAAAAGAAGTCTATAAAAATAATATGGTTTTATGGCTTATACGGATATACTTCCTGTTCATTTTACTGTTTTGTACTTAGTATCAAGTAATGAATGAACTTCAGAATGAAAGGGATGATTGTGGGTTTAGAATCTCTCATTTGCTAAATTTAAGTTTTAATATTTTATGACATACAGAGCAACAATAGGAAAAAACATTAAAAGAAGAGAAAAAGAAAATAGAAGACTAAGAATAATAATTTCAATGTGGATCCAGGGATTTTACAACTCCTGGCTGAGTCTTAGCATAATGCCAGGTTTGCAAAGACTCCTTATGCAGAGTGAGAAGGCAGAGGCTAGGGTGGGGGGAGATTGCACTACTGCAGTGACTATAGGATGGCGAAAGTAGTCTGAAAAATGGAGGTGAAATCTGGTACAGTCTGGCAGGATCACATCTAGGGATTAATAATCCTGATATTGCCTTTTTGGATAGTCCCAGGATACTCCTTCTGCTTACACTAACTTCAGAGGAAGCTCGTTTGAAATCTTGAAAAAATAAAGCTAGTCCAATTCCAATTAAAGAAAAAATAGTAAAGATTGTCAATATAACCTATCAGAAGCCTCATAAACTTTTCTTGTGGACCAGGGATCACGAAGAAGTCAGTAAAGTCGAAAGGGGTCACTGTACTGTGTCTTCAGGGAGTTTGGCTGGATGAGTTCCAATGATTTCAGGGCCAGAACATATGACAGCTCAAGAGGGTCATATGGGTCAGATTTTCCTTTTCTCTGAGTTGTAACTTTCGAGAAGGGTTTGGGAGACACTAGAGTACCCTGACACATAGCCAGCTGGCCTGCCCCTAAGGCACACAGCCTCCAGTTGGGGAAACAGCAATCCTGGACGTGGCCCCCTGACACTGCCCTGGGAGTCTGCGTGGATAAACGCCCTGAGCTGACAGGGGGATTCTGAGACATTATGAATCTTTAGTCTCCAAGGGAAACTGAATGCTTACTATGTGCCATGTACTATGGGCTGTGTTTTTCATAATAGTTTTATAATTCAAACTTCACCATTCTCCTGCAAGATAGCCCCACTTTACAGGTGAGAAAATGGGTTCAGACAAGAGCAAATCACTTATCTAGAGATTACTAGACGGTGTTAGATTTTGAGTGGTGCCGCCTAACTTCAAGCACCCAGACTTGTGCTTTAGGCAAAGACATGCAGCTCCCCATCAGCTAAGATGCTTTAGCCCATTGGCAGCCCAAAGGCTCCCGCTCTCGCCTGCACAGCACACATCTGTCCCTCCTTGTACACACAAAACACAATCGCACCACTTCTAGGGCCACACTCCCTAGAAGTTCTGAAACAGGCTCAAGTTTCTTTCTGGGGCATAAAATGTTCTAAAAAAAGCAGATTTTTTTTTTTAATCTGATATTTTAAGCTGATTTTTTTTTTTTTTTTTTTTTTTTGAGACAGAGTCTCACTCCGTCACCCTTGGTAAAGTGCTTTGGCGTCACAGCCCACAACAACCTCAAACTCTTGGGTTTAAGCAATTCTCTTGCCTCAGCCTTCCAAGAAGCTGGGACTAAGGCACTCGCCACAATACCCGACTATTTTTGTTGTTGTTTGGCTGGCCCCGGGCAGGTTTGAACCTACCAGCCCTGGTATATGTGGCTGGTGCCCTAACCACTGAGCTATGGGCTGACATTTCAAGCCAAAGCTGATTTTTTTTTTTTTTTAATAAAAATATACATAGAGGCTTAGTATATGCTGGATATTGCTAGATTCAGGATTAATTTTTTTAGCTTATTCTTTTTCCCTACTACCCTTCCTCCAAACTCACAGTAAACACACACACACACCCCTTAGCAGTGAAATGACTAGGAGATTCTATTTCCTCTTAAATAAGACTCTTACTTTCCTTTGAATAAAACTGAAGTTAGGAAAATAAGCAGCAGGAAAGCTGGCCAAACCCCATCTGTGTTCTCTCCCTCCCCCCTGCAGGACATTAATATTTCAAATAATTAATCCTTTACCAGGATGATGTGGCCAAGGGGAAAAAAGCTATGTCTGAAAACTTTCAGAGAAGTAGGTAATAAGAAAGGCCTGACACAGAGGACAGATAAGGGAAGGAGCGCACCACAATGGAATTGAGACCGGAAGGCAGAGAGTCAGAGAAGTGGATGGTCAAGGGGTCACCATGGGGGGCCCATGGAGATTGAAGGACCTGGACTTAGGAGCTGTTAACCTGAGACAAGTTACTTTTTTCATCTGCCAAATGGGGAACAAAAATAGTAACTACTTGTTTTAGAAATCTAATGGCATAATGCTAAGTATTGGTATATACTAAGTGATTAATATATATTAGTTGTTATGTTTCATTTTTGATTCATTTTAGAGAGGGCAAGGAAGAAAATATATAGGCAAAATAATTAATTATGGAGAAAGATACAAAATAGCCAGAGGAAAGCTACAATCCATAAAAGGGAAAGGTAGAAAAGAAAAGGCAAAAAGACATTAAGGAAATAATAATAATAATAATAATAATAATAAAGCCCAGCAGCTATATAAAGTAATTGGGA
The DNA here is from genome assembly GCA_963574355.1 of Loris lydekkerianus. Classification (NCBI taxonomy): domain Eukaryota; kingdom Metazoa; phylum Chordata; class Mammalia; order Primates; family Lorisidae; genus Loris; species Loris lydekkerianus. Next base: position 71,977 of record CAUYPK010163400.1, read on the forward strand.
GAGCAAGCCCCAACCAATAATAGAAATAAACTAATTGATTCAGGAAAGCAATCATGGAATAAATTGAAAATGAAATGTCAAGCTTGCAGCCGGCAGCCCAGCTACTTGGCCTATGCTGGCAGAAGACAGGAGGGGCAGCCAGATTCCTGTCCCACTTGTGACTTGCCAAAGCTGCACAAAGCTTCAAGAATGTTCAGGTGATGGAGCTGTCAGCATCCACCCTGCCTTGAAGCTGTAATAAAAACCAACTTAAAAAAAAAAGTGAGAAAAAGGGAAGGAGCAGGGTGGCTCTTTGAATTTAATCAAGTTGAAGTAAATAGGAAATGAAAAACCACAAGAATAAATTGCAAAAAAAAAGAAAAAAATTGCAAAGAACAAAAAATGCATTCTCAAATGGCAAGGGAAAAACCAGGGTCTAGTGGGACAGACACTAGGAAGTAAGGCCATTGAAGAAAAGTGGCTTTGGGGTGAAAAGAGGAGCAGAAATGGACAGCAAGAAGAGCACACCCTGCACTCAGCCCGGCAACACGGCGCCCTGACATGGAGTGTTCAGGTGCTGCGCCCCAGCTTTGCCCTGAAAAGAAAGTGTGACTAAAGAGGGGTCGTTTAACCTCATTGAGCCTCAATTTCCTCTTGCAATTTTAATATAAGGGGACTGGGTTTGATGACCTAAAGTATGGGTCTAGAGCCCCCTAGAGCACTCTATGAAAATAGCTCTCCCTGAATCCAGCCCCTTTTCTTCCTGCTTCAGTATAGTACAACCTCTGTAAGTTGCTGACCCAAGGCACTGTAACAAACTGCTCAACCTAGGAAGGTGGCCAACATAGGGAACTAGGCCCACTGTACTGATACATACCCGTGGTGCACGTCAGGTCTGTGAAAATTAGGTCAACTTAAGGAGGTGGTGAAAGTAGGGAGGTCAACTTTCCGGGTTCTACTGTAAGAACAACACTCTCATGCTGGGATCCACTATCAACAGGCATGGTACCAATTAACATTTTTTAAAATAAATACTACATATTTATTTTATCTTCATGCCCTTGTTAATGTATTTAGCACCAAGTCTCAATTATAATTTCGAAACTAAAATATAACATCTAAGCGGGTGGGCAGGAGAAAGCCTGAGAGTGAATGTCAGAGAAAAATATAGCCGTGTGCCTCAAAGGGAAACTAAAACAGAAATCATCTGTCAAGAAGCTGTCAAAGATCCTGAGGAGAAGAGATGGCAAAACCAAAATAGACAGACAAAAAAAAGCCTCACACACAAAAAGAGAAAGTGGCGAAGTTTTGCAACTGGTGTGCCTAGCACACTGGCGTGTTGCACCTGGGTTCTTGTGTGACCCTCTGGCCTTTGGGCTACCTACCAGGTGCCAGGCAGTGAACAGCCTTGTCTATGCATGGCATTACCAAATGATCAAATAAACAATATTATCAATTATTTTTTAGAAGGGCTGCGGTATTGGCAAAGCTTGAGAAACACTGGAATACTGACCACAGGATGAAGAGAAGTGAGAAAAATCATCCTATAAAATAAAAATAAAATAAAATTCATAACAGAATAATCAGAAAGGCCATCGTAGTTGGTTATGCCTAAATAGACATAGGGAAGAAAAAAGTAAAGCTCCCTGTTGCAACGTGGTGCTAAAAATAGATGATGAAATACTTATTATTTGAGCTGGAAGGAATCTTAAAGCTTGCGACAGTTTTTGAACACTGGTTTTGCAGTTGTGTGTGCACACGTCTGTCTCCAACTGCTGGAGTGTTGGCTCCTGCCTGGTGGGACCATACGGGGTTACAAGTGGGTTCACAGCTATACCACAGAGTACCCGGTGGCTGGTAGAGTGTAGGCATATAATTCACATTTGTCAAGTGAATGAGGGAATTAGTGCACTTTGTTTCAAACATTCATTTTACAAATTTCCAGAGAGGCCAACGAAACATAGATGCTTAATGGCCAGACGTCACTAAGGAGCAGATCCCGGGCGTTCTTGCCAGTTCAGAGCCCATCTCACCTCCCCCGCCATGCTTCCTTTGCCCCAGGCCTCCTGGGTAGAGGGGTCTGCGGGGAGCACGGTGTGGCCCAGGAGTAAAGAGCCAGCTCTGCAGTTCCTAGCTCTCTCACTCTCGGGGAATCAAACCCATTTCTTTGTAAGTGGGACTTGAAAAATTGGAAGTTTTCTTCTCTGTGAAATACTGTGGCCCCATAAAATCATTTATGGGACTTCTTACTACCCCACGTCAAAAACACAAATCTCTGCCATCAGTCTCTGGTTTTCAAAGGAAACGCTGAGCTGAAGCTCCCTCACTCTGACCATCCAAATGAGCACCAGCGGGTTTTTTGAAATGTCTGAAGTGTTTAACAAACTTTTTCACACAAGGAAAGAACTACTCACTTCTTGATTTTTAAAAAAAATCTATCTGACTTTTCTTCTGAAAATGGTACAGAACTTTCAGAAAGAGGGATTTTGAAGGATTTTAATTCATTATTTGATTTTGGCTAAGTCAGTTTTTGCCTGCACACAAAAACTAACATTTAGTTCATATTTAAGACTATTCTTAAATTAAGAAACCTGCTTTGCTTTTCTGTCTATCTTTGTGATGGTTTACTAAAATAGTGCTTTCAAAAATGGAAAAAAAATTTAAAAACCCCTATTCGAGTCTCAAATACTAAAAGCTCTGTATCTGATGGAGACAAGTCCAAGTCTAATCTCTCTAGACTCAACAGGCAGGAGAAAAGCCAGAGGCAGCTGCTAAGAGGGCACCGTGCACGTGTGTGCCCGGTCCTCCCTCCTCCCCTCTGTCCTCTCTTCCCCTGGCCTCTGCACCTCCACAGCTTGCACAAAGGCCTCACAGGATTAGCTGGCCTAAAATAGCCCTAGGTAATCATACCACCTGTCCAGGAAATTAAAAGACTTTTGCCTACAAGAGGCTCTTCCTTCAGCAAAACTAGTTCTCTAATTCTGAGTCTCCTTCCCATTTGAACTGAATGTTTTCTTTTCTTCCTATGCCAAACAACAGATGCATTATTTATCTGTAATTCTTCACCCACCCACCCCCACTTTACTTGTGATCATCAGAAAGCGCCTGGCGTAGCCTCTTAGAGTTCAAATCATCTATTTATAGGTTGCAACTAAAATGAACGTGAATCCTTAGAGAAAGACACAGGATTTTTGACCAGTGACTAATATTGACTTATAGTATGATAAATGTAATAACATACAGTAACAATCCCCTACTTTGAAAAAGTTTTTATAGCTCACAATACACTGTTAAATCATCTGACATTCAGTTGCATGTCAAGGGATAAATGTTGTCCCCATAGAGATGACATATGAATACCAGAGAGTTTGTCATGCAGAATATCACACAGCTGGTGACAATCTGTGTCAGTTTATAATCCAATGATCCTAATTACTAACTGAAGGTTCTTTTATCACACAAAGCAACAATGCTCCTTTGTTCATTTTTACTTAAACCAGGGAAGAGATAAATGGCTTATTTCTACTCTAGATGCATAAGTAGGGTTTCTTTTCTCTCTGTCTCCTGTTTTGGGTTCAGTATATGATTTTACCAGGGAGTGAAAGTCCTAGAAGCATTTAGGATCTCAACCCTTCCCAATCTGAAGAGAACAAGAACATGGGGGACAAGTTTGTCGCTACTGTTCAGGTATTCTTGCACTCCCATCTGTGAGAGTCTTTGCCCTATCTTTATGTGTTTGATCTGCAATGTCCTGGTTTCAGCAAGCCAAGCTCTCTCTTCCTATCAAGTTCCATGAACTGTATTTACAGCAGGGATTCCTGTATGTGGATTTGGGTTAACCTTGGCAGTCAGGAATTTATTTTCTCTGATTTCCTTTATGTAGAAATCAGTGTGGAAGTTGATTATTTTCTGAATAAAGAGAACGCAGATATGAAAATGAGTGCTTTGTGGTGACTGGCAGTGAAGCACGGTGGATTCAGTCTGAGCAAGACTGGATTAAACACAGCAACTCCATTCAAGGAGAAGCTGCAGCTACGGAATCATCTGCCCCCTCGCAGAGATCAAACCGTGTGTGTGTGTGTGTGTGTGTGTGTGTGTGTGTGTGTGTAAGATCCATTGGAGACCTTACATTTGCCCTAAGAAAAAGTGTTCCAATCATCTGAAAAGTGAAGAACAAGAACTTAAAAAATACAGCACCTTTGTATAAGCAATTTTAAGAGGAAGAGGGGAAAGAAGCATTTCTGTGGGCTCTAGAAAACATCTTCATGAGAAAACATCTGTCTTTGAGTGTCTTTACTTCTGGGGAGCAAAAAGATTAAAGGGGATTCTAGTGATCTCCCAGGATATTTGGTGCCTTCTGTTACTGGGGCTTCCAGAACAAAGAGTGAGGCTCACTGTATAAAATCTAGACTGGGCATTCATTTGTATGCCCTGCCAGCCTTTACCAAAAGCTGAAGGATCAAACCCAAGGTTCACGTGTCTCCCATTGTCCAGTGGGAAAAACAGGCAATTAGAAAAGGTCAAAGGAAAGGCTGACTTTAGGTACAGAGGAGTGTGGAAAGGGGTTTATCTGGAAAGAAAATTAGCTCCTTCATATACTGGCTGGGGTTTGGTTCTATCGTTTTTAACTGCCCATATCTAGAACCAGACTTCTCTGTTGCAAATCTCCCACTTCAAAGGCAAAGAAACAGGACTATTCTTAATCTCTTAAAGCCTGAGTAAAATGGACTTACCAGCCCCTGCTTTGTTCTCCTCTCCTGGGACTGCTCCCATCATCTGTGCTCCACCACAAAGCTCATGGTGGTGCCATCGAAGGATGGGGGAGCAATGAGCCGTGGCCCCAGGGGCTGTGACGTGATGCTGATGACCGGCTTGCTGTGTAGCTGGGCAAAGCCCTTGGCCCCCACAAGCTGGGATGTGGCCGCTGGGGCTGAGGAAGAAGAGGAGGTGGGAGACTGTCTGGAAGCCATGAAGTATGGGGCCTCTGTGAAAACTGCAGATGTCTCTTTGCTGGGGTGCTCTGCTGCCACGGGGGAGAGCTCACTGCCCCCTGGAGTGTGAGCAGTTGGTGTGGCCTGCAGGGCATTGGTGGGCAGCACCGTGGGTAGAAACCCGGGGTAGATCATGTAGGTGGCTCCGTAAGCCCCAGGACTCAGGGCTAAGGGAGGCACAGGGAAGGACATGGGGGCCACAGCCTGCTGCTGGGAGGTCATAGGCACGTCCACATACTGCCCCGTCTCAGGGTCAAACAGTCTCCGTGTGAGGGGCTGCACTGGGGTATCCACCAGATAGTACTGGCCAGTCGTGACATCCAGGAGCATCTTACGCTGTGTCTGCTGAGGCTTCGGCTGCTGGAAGGGGTCTGTGGTGACCGAAGCTGGGCCTGAAGGAGCTGGGGCAGGCATGCCAGGCGGGGAGAAGCAGAGGACCTGGGGCTGGGCCCCCTGTAGGGTGAAGGGCAGTGGCTGCTGGTGGTAGATGGCCGTTGGGGGATGCTCAGGGCTCTGCAGCCCGCCGGGGGCAGCTACTGTCTCCAGCGGGTGGTCAGCTTTGGTACGCCAAGCTGGCCGGCTGGTTCCACTGACCGGAGAGCCTTTGGGGCTACTGGGGACCTGACTGCGGGCGCTCAGTGGGGGTAAACTGCAGAGAGTGGCAGCTGAGGAGGTGAGGGGGCCCTCCCTCGCAGCCCCAGGCAGCACTCCGGCAGCAGAGCTTCCTTTAACAGGGATGGTCAGGTAATTCCCACAGTCACTGTTGCTCTTCTCCAAATTGTTGCCACTTTTCCTGTTGGTCACCTCATCAGGAAGTGCCCGAGTGGCTGGAGAGATCTTGAGGGACCGAAGTCCCTGCGATTTGATGCCCTTGGCTGCTGAAGGACTCTCGGGAGAAGGCCCTTGTGGGAACTTGCCGGCTATGCCTCCAGTTTTCTGGGCACTGCTGGCACTCACCGTGAACACGTTCCGGTTGCTGGGAAGTGGGGGGAGGGGCTGCAGGGGTTGGGTTCTCTCCACATCCTTGTGGACTGGGGGGATGTAGAGAGATCGGGGCCTCTGCCTGGCCAAGTTCTCAAAGGCAGCTGCCCTGGCGGACACACTCTCAGAGCTGGGGTTGGAGTTTCTCCGCTGCAGATGTTCGAGTGAGGCCCCTCGAAAGACCACAGCACCTTTGTGCCCTGGGCCCCGCTCTTCCACCTCACCCATCCGTTTGGCCACCATGTCGTGGCCTCCCTCAGCACCCAGCACCCCTTCCCTCTCCTCGCTGGCAATGAGCGACAGGACGTGGCTGTCGGTCATCATGGGCAGGGGGTCGCTCTTGCGCTTCCACTCATTCCTGTTGAAGCTGTACAGCTCTTCCATGGACCGCACCGCAGCAGTCAGCTTCTCCAGTGCATTGGGGGCTGGCTTGGGGGCTTTGCCTTCCTCCCTGACTTCCTCCTCCTTCAGTTTCTCTGGGGTCTTCTGGGCAGAAGCTTTGGAAACGATCTTCAGCACAGGCAAGTATGAGCCCTGCTCGGGCTTATTCGGGGCAATGGTGGCCACAGGCAGCCTGCCAGATGCCCTGTGAACCAAAACCGTCCCCTCTGGGGATGGATTCGAGACGCTGCTGCTGCCACTTTTGCCCACGCTGTCTCTTGGCTCCCGGTCCACGCTGTCCTCCCTCTGGTTCACCACCGCCTGGCACGTAATCACCAAGGGGGACAGGGACCTGGACTCAGCAGCTGCAGCAGCTAGCTGCCTGGGTTTGGGCCCTGTCAGCCCCTGCTCTGGAGTGACACTGCCCTTGTCACTGCTGTCCCCTGTCCCCTTGATGAGTTTTCTCACGTCTCTCACCTGGTGCAGGGGGCCTTGAGCCTTGGACTTGTCTCTGATGTCTCTCACCTGAAAATGGGGCACTTTTTCCAGATTGTCCCCACGGAAGAGTTTCTGCTGCGCCCTGCTGCTGTCCTCAACGGTCTTGAAGAGGTTCGAGGTGCTGCCACTGGCCAGCTTGGGCGTGAGCAGCTTGGCAATGTTGAAGTCGGAGCTCGGCTGCTGCACGCTGCCCAGCCGGATCTTGATTTCCGGAGCCTTGGGCCTAATCACTGCAGTGGAGGTGGCCTGGGCAGCGGGGTACTTGGTGGCCTGCTTCCCCAGCTGCTTTTCCTTGGGTGTCTGCGGGATGTTGGGGACAAACAGGCGAGACATGATGGTCGCCTTGCTGGCAGAGATCTCCCCGAGATCAGCCCTCCAGTCTGCTCCTCTGGGGAGCTTCAGCTTCCCGACCGACGCTTGCTCCTGCCGCTTCTCGGCCTCCTTCTCCTTCCAGGAGCGGAAGGCGCTGTTCCGACTGCGCAGGAAGATGCCCTTGACAGTCTCCGAGGCGCTCTTTTTAATTTCACACACTTCTGTGTGTACCTCGGGGAAATTCCGGCCGGAGCCTGCAGCGCTCTCCCGAGGGGTACAGGCTTTGAAAACTGGGGATTTAGACCCTGCTGCGGACCCTTCCCCGCCCGCATCAGACACGCTGACCACCGTGTACTCAGAGCCAGCCTCCGAGTGGTGGGAGCTCTGCCGCTGCAGGCCCCTCTCCCGCGGCTTCTCACCCCTGGGGGAGGGTTCCGGCTCCCTGGAGGTGCGGGGCAGCTTGTGCTGGGATGTGTCGGTGACCTCTCCCCTCTCCATTTTGAACTCGTGTTCCCGCTGCATCTTCTTGGAAATAACATTTTTGAGCAGACTGGAAGCGAACTTGGACTTCTGGGGGCCATCAGCACGGGAGGCAGGCTTGCTGCTTTCAGAGGTCTCTGAGCTGTCGTCTGTGTACACAGACCCCGGACCCTTGCTGGAGCCTTTGGTGGCCCTGCAAGCCCCAGTGGCTGAGCTGGCTTTGCTCTCACTGCGTAAATTCAGGGGCTCGAGAAGGGTGACGACACGGGAGCCCGTCTGCACCTGCTTCTGGGAACACAAGGGTGTCTCCACGTGTTTGATTTCCCCCTCGACTTTGCTGACCACGAACTCCAAGGCCTTGGTCTGGGACTTCTTGGAGTGGATGTAGAGCTGGTCTGCAGCGGCCCTGGCCCCGCAGCCCTTCCTCAGACCTGCGGCCACGGAGGACGCGCTGCTCCGGAGGAGGCTCTGTTCCACCCTGGCTCCAACACCCCCACATTTTAAGTCCAGGAAGGTCGACCAGCGGCCAAAGCCCACTTCAGAGAGCGTGGTGGAGGACTCCCGGGAGCTGATGTTCAGAGCCTCAAAGTAGGGGTAGGCTAGGCTGCGGAAGGCCCGGGAGGTCAGGCTACCCACCTCTTTGTCTGCATCGTCCAGTTCGCTCACCGCACTGGAGGCTCCACTGGAGTAGTCCACCAGCTCCTTCGCCCGGATGGCCCCGCACCTGGTTTGCAGGCGAGCAGGGACGGCGATGAATTTCTTCGCATGGTCCTGAGCCACGGCTGCAGCCGGGTTTTGCTTCAGTGAACTTGAATTCTGTTCAGCAGCTGCAGGGACGCGGAGGCTCATGTCGCCTTCATGCTTGGCAGAATAAATAATGTTTTGCTTTGCACGCACGTTGCTAGGCTCATTTATAGCCCGGGAAGTCGGTTTGATTGATAGGAGGATCTGGCTTGCACTCCCACAGCTGCTGGCGGCGGTGGCTGCTGACCCTGAAGCTGCCCCCAGGGATTCGGGCAAGGGCTGGCTCACAGGGGCAGTGCCAGGCCCAGTGGGTGGGGGCGTGCGGCCGCCGTCAGAGGGGCCGCTGCACACTTCTGTGCTGCTGGTGTCACCATCTCTGTGCCCTGCGTTGGGGCGCGCCAAGTCACTGCTGGTGGGGCTCGGTGTCCTGGTGGCATTGGTGCTGGGAGTGGTGCTGAGGTAGCAGCTGTTGTCGTCATCTTCTTCTGTTGGGGTGGTGACATCCCCCTGGGTCTCATCGCTCCCACCAAAGGAAGCATAGTCCACGAACGAGTAGATCACATTGTTGTCCTCGAAATCCCAGCGGGAGGCCAGCCCCACGTCGAAGTCCGTGTCCTGCTCCACTTCACTCAGCTGGATCTCATGGGTGGTGATGTAGTGAACCTCTTGGTCTTTGGGGGGGTCCCTGCTGCCCTGGGACTTGGCAATAATGTCCCTGCACTCTGTGTCATTTCCTCCTCCTCCTCCTCCTTCCGATTTTCTCCCTTTTTCTCCTCCCCTGGGCTGGCAACCCTCACTCTCACCGCTTTCACTCTCAAATCCTAAGGATGAAGAGGAAGTGGCCAGACCCCCAGTCCAGGTGGTAGACTCTTCCATTTTGGAAAGGCCATCCTCTTCTGCTTTGCCCACAGGAGAGGAGGATGTGGAGGATGAGAAGTTGCCACCCTCACCAGTGGCGGAGAGCTGGGATCTGGAGAGACTGGAGGATGCAGGACTCTTGTGGGGGGTTGGAGCCTTGCACTCCTGACTGCTGGGTTCATCTTGGGCTTTTTCCGTTCGGCTCCCAGAGGCACTCCCATCCCTAGGGCAGGACACCAGGGTAAGTTTCATGGTCCTGGGACTCTCCCTCTGGACTTCAGCTGAAGTGCACATCTCCACATACTTCACCTCTAGCTGGGAAGAAGCCAAAGGCTTGGGAAGCAGCCGCAGCTGCTGCTGGAGCTCCTGGCTGTCTTCAGCTCTGCTCACCGGGTCTTCCACCTCCACTGCTCTGGCCTGCGAATCCAGCTCAGAAGTGGTGGCTTCCATTTTGAGCCCTCCTCCAGGTTTCAACGACAGGAAGAAGCACTGGTGAGCACTGGGGATGTCCCAGGTCCCTCTCTGGCTCCAGAGGGGCTTCAGAGTTGCCCAAAGCAGCGTGGCATGTGCCTGGACTGGCCCTAAGGCTGTAGGCACCACTGCCACTGCTGCCACTACCTCCCAGTTCTTCAGCCCCTGTGGCGGGGACGCAGCAAGCCTGAGGGAGGTGGGAAAGCTCCAGGATGGGGCAGCGGCAGAGGTGGTGGGTGGCTGAGGGGCTGCTGCTCTGGCCGAGACCGTGGCCAGCGTCCCGCAGCTGAGTTGTCCTGTCCAGTTGTTTGCCGGGCGGTGTTGGCAGTTGGGAGTCTGAATGCCATCGGCCACGGTAGGAGCAGCATCTGTAGATTGACCCCGAGACTGCCTGAAATGAAAGGAAAGCATGTGCTGTTTCTTGTGAAGTCCGGTCCCTTTCCTGGATGGGGCGAGAGAGGGTCACGTCATTCCAGAAATATTTTTAGTGTCCATTCCCTAGTCATACTAAAACCACACTTGAGGGTAGAGAGAAGAGGCTCTAAAGAGCTGAAAAGAGAAGGTTGGGGGTGGAAGAAGCATGTGGGTTCTAATTCAAATCAACCAAATGTTCTATGTAATCTATTATAGAGATGTCTAGCAAGTATGAAAATTATTCTTTCCTTACTGCCATCTTTCATTCTCAAGTCTCTGATTAAATGGATCCCCCCCTTGTTCTTAAATAAAATTCAAATTTTGCACTGCATTTCAAATCAACTAAGGACACTCCAGAAATATTTTAAAATCTCCCTTGCACATATATGGTAGCTTTATATTTGCCATAAAAAATGCATTTCTTTTTCTTTGGGGAGCCAAATCAGATAAGTTTAGGTTATGAGATTTTTTTCATAGGAATAGAATAATCTCTCCCTCTTTCTCCAAGTTACAGTCTATGAAACATAACATTTTTTTTTTCAAAATAGGAAGAATCTCTTCCAGAATCCTTACTGTGTTGATGAAAAGTATAAAAGGGCAGTTTTTTAAGACCTAAAACTTAACAATTTAAATGAACTTGTAATTACAGTCACTGAAAAGGAACACCTGGGGCCAAAATGGACACTCCTTCAAATCCCTATATCTCATCAATCTCAAAAAAGTTCCCTAAACATGTAAAACTGTGGAAAACAATAAACCACCAATTAAATATAGCCTGACAGCAGACTAATGATTCGGTTACGCTGGCTAAATTCCAGGCCCGCAGGGCACCGAATCAAAAAGAGAAATAACAAGGAACACACTTACCCTTCAAGAGTACAGTGCGGCTTGGAGGGAGGTTCACAGAGGAAATATGACCTATTGGCACGCCCCATGGAAACAAAGCCAAAATCCCAGTTCACTAGCTCTGAGGTATATCCATTTCAGAGAATTCAGTAGTTGTTCAAGAAAATTTGCCAGGCAACCCACGACAGGGGTCTGTGCTGGCCGTGCTCAGACAGATTCCTTGGGTACTATCAGCAGCGATGATTCTTGATTTTGGTGAGATCTTATCACCTGCCAGGCCCAATTCCACCACTATACATAGTCTATGTGTCACTTATGCCAATTGAATAAAGGACTATTTTAAACATCCACATTTGTAGGGAACAAAAATAACATCATCAAGCATCCCCTTCCAACAGGAATGCCACCCCCACATCAAAAAATGTTCCTTTCTCGGAACAGGCATGTGGGTAGGTATGGAGTGGGAGCCCCTAACAACCGAACCATCTACCTTCTCCAACTTGGGGTGTGGGCAGCACAACCTTGCCATTCTCACCACAGCAACTCCCTTCTGTCCATACCACTGCCATTAAAAATATAACCTAGGGAAGGACTGAAACTATCCATAATCACAGTGTGGATACAAAGCTAGAGCTCTACATGAAGAGAGAAAAAGAGAAAAGGAAAGAAACAGAGAGAGGAAGAGAATGGAAGAACCAGGAGAGAGGGAGAATTTGCTAAATTTGCAATCAACTTTTCAGTTATGGAGAACCATGTTTAATGGAACAAAATCTTAAATTCTTAATAATGATAACAACCAAGACTTATTTATATGGTGTTTATAGCATGCCCTTAACTGCTTGAAACACTTTTCAATGTGTGTATATTAATTTATTTAGTCCTCATAACAAGCTGATGAATTAGGTATAATTATTGTTCCCATCTGATTTAATAGATGGGAAAGGTGAGATGCAGAGACGTTAAGGAATTAGGATACAGACTTCAAACTCAGGAAGTCTGGCTCTAAGGCTTGGACCATAACTCTTATGCTACACATTCATGCTGACTTCCACACTCGAGTACTCTATAGAGCTCCCAGATTCTCAGAAGGGAGCAGCTTATCTATCAGGCATTTTATTTTATTTGAATACCCATGAATAAACCACATAACTGTAGTTTTCTGTTTCCTTTTGCTTTGTTTTCATATAATCAGCCTATGTACACATTTTATACCCAGGGGTTAAGGATCTTGGTCCTATAAATAAGATGAAATAAAATATAATTGGCTCCTTCAGGGAAGCTGAGTATTTTCAGTGCCCTATTTTAATTTTGCTTTAAGACTGATCATGCCCTGGGCGATAAGCCCTGAAAACCACCTCAAGCACCCTGAGGCATCATACACTGCAGCTGAATAGGAGGCAGAGTTTCTGCCCATCACGGCAATTAAAGTCTAAGGAGGAATTTTTCCAGCACTCTTCATATGGCCCTGTCTGTCATAACAACTGAGCAGAGTTTCTCCCTGCAGTTGGCAAACTACAAAGTTGGGAGGTCAGATGCCCTGGGTGCATATTAGAGCATGACAGCTTAATACACAAAGTTCTGAAAGTCTACTTTCAGAGTCTCGCTTCCTCCAGAGAACACAGCCCTAGCCAAAGCTCCCCAAGAGGCAAAAAGAGCAGGTTGTTCTAAAAGAAGTACTTACCTTCAGAGTGTCTGTGTGGCTCCTTTACAGCTTTCTATCTAAATGAATGCCAGTGTAGGAAAAAATTTGAAGGGAAATCTTTTTCAAGTAAAGTCAATTTCCAAATAGTCGGGTTTAATTCAAACCACAAATTCTCTTTAAAAATCAAACAAGCCAAACGTGGAGTAGGACAGACTGAAAAGAAAATCTAAGAAACCTCATATGTGGAAAAATAATAACCAATTATAGGCTAAAGAAAGATGATTCAAAACCTCAAACTGCTTACCCTCTAGCAATTTCAGAGTTCTGGGGCAGTATATATTATTATGAAAATAGATGCTCTCAATTCCGTTGCAATAACTGGCAGTCATTTGTTAACCATCGGCTTTTATTACCTAATATGACTACAGTCATTTTTTTTTTTTTACAGATGAGCTCAGTGATTGCCTACCTGATCTCAACTCTTGAGCAATTAACAGTGACTATGTCGTCAGCACTAAACCATGTTAAGCAGACACACTTGCTAGACCAAGCAAGGTATACTTGGTTGATAACTTTATATGGGAATTCAAAGAGTAACAAAGGAAATGACTCAGTGTCAGTATTTTTGTCTCTACAGAGAAAGTTTCTGAGCATTCCCTGAAAGCCTTATGAGATGATAGTATGTAAAAGAATGAAGGTCAGACCAGCTACCACTTGGTGAAAGAATATGATTATATTTAGGTCTCTGACACAAGAATAATATAATACATTAACACATCATTTGAAAGGAAGAACAATTTATTAAAGGTAGACCAGTAGAGTAGAAGTAGAATGAGAGGTTAAGCTCAGACTCAACTGGAAGTCAGATAAGGAATCACAAAACATAGACATTCTCAGGCTTCTTGGGGAGTGACCGGTTAGTGGTATTATTTTTTGATTCTCTTAAAGTTTTCCATAGACACTGGCACAGCTATTTGCACACACTGATTGAAGGAAGCTTTTCTTCTGGCCACTGTTTAACACCCAGAGGATAGCCAGCTGTTTCTCTTCCTGGCTCAGAGAGACACACATATGAATTACATCTGATGGAAAGGCACTGTAGTATCTTTTTTGCTGAAGATACCAAACAGTATTAGTTATTTAGTTATTGACTTAAATCTTTTACATACTTTTGCTTGTCAGTCCTCTCAAATGTACCATGAGAGAACAACTACTTATTCCCATTTTATAGGATATAAAAATGGAAGCTGAAGGAAGACATGTGCCCTACATAAGTGCTGGAGTTCATCTTGGAACCCAGCTCTGAGTGACTGGAATCCATGCTCTGATGATGATTGAACATTCTGTCTAAGAGGTGGAGGTCACAGGGTCATGTCACTGCTGGCCAATTAGCTATTTCACAGCCTCAACCAGCTGCTTGCACAAAGGACCAGTTGGTCACCATGGAGTCCAAGGAAATGGAGTAGTAGGATTAGTGTAAAACTATCCCTGTGAATAGAAAAACAACATGTACCATTAGGGTGAATAAGTAGCTCTCTCTTCTAGTGTGAAGAAGAGCACGTTATGTCAAATCATGCCATGCACATTGTAAATGCAACCCCTTAGCTGTGCCCTTAAAACTTGGAAGGACGGGAAGGAAGAGTTCACCACCAGAAATAAAATATTACTAACAGCCACTCCAGCCTGCACACAGAGACCTGAGGTGAGGCAAAAAGTTTTTACTCTTTCCTTTGAGTCAAGCTGTATATCGAAGAGTTGCTCCTCTCTGGTATCCCTCTCTCTTTCTTCCCTGCGAAGGGTCTCTCTGGCTCATGCCACTCCCCCTCTTCTTTCCCTTGGCACCCGACTCATTGTCCCAGACAATAGTTTCTCTTAAGGGCTTTGTGAAGGTTTGGTGCTTCAGAAGGCTAAAGGGAAATCATCCTTCTTTAGCAGCCTCAAAGTGAAACATCAACATGACAAACAAATCTTTCTCTGTGTAATACTGACCAGTTCAAATGACCTACTCTAAATCTTGGGTCATCTTACCCAAGACCCCCATCTCTTATCCTAGTGTGCATGATCTAAGGCCCAGAGAGAGAGTTGCCCGGGGCACCTCCACAAGTCGGAGAGGACAGGACTGTAAAGATGCCCATTCGTTTTGACAAGTTACTGTATGTTTTTCCAGGTTTGTGTTGAAACACAATTTAATTAACCACCCAGCTCAGCTACCTGACCTATCTAGAGAATGACGTAAATGACTTACTTCTGTGATTTTAGAAATTTTTCTTTCTTTTCTTTTTCTTTTCTTTCTTTCTTTTTTTTTTTTTTTGCCTTTTAGTTCTTGTTATTGCACTTTGGGAGCTAGCTAAAAATATGTTTCCATTTTTTATTTACTTTGAAAAATGTTTATTTTCCCTACATGTCTGATTTCAGACTTCAGCAGTTTCTGACATGAGCCTATAAAGATCTCAATATTTTACTTTTCAGGTTTCTATTTCCTATAAATATTTGGAATAATTTGAAAATTGTTTAAGATCTTATGTGTCTCCCTGATTCAGATCTCACATTCAAATCTTCACAAACCTCAAGGACTAAGATGCCAACTAGAGTGATATTTTAGAAAACAATCTGACCATTCCTGTATTACTAAAGGAAGAACATGAGGGTTTACTGGTAATATTATATGCTCAGAGGAGTTTGTTATAGTGTATTATGATAACAAAAAATTGGAAACCACATAGATCTCACTTAGTAGAGGAATGACTGATTACAGGGTATACAAGCTAAGCAACATTGATCAATTCAAATGAATAGAAACTGATGATCTACTCTTGAAAGGATTTCCATGAAAATTGAAGAATAAAACATATTATTAGTATGATTCCATTTCAGAACTGACATCAAGAACACCCATTTAAGTGAACCTATAATTATATTAGCATAGAAAATATTATCCAACTATAAATACCAGATTAACATTGTTTTTATAAATGTGGGAAGGTAAGACTGAATAAAAGAATGGATATATTATTGACTTTTCCTTTAGGTAGCTTGGTGTTGTTTGAATTGTTACAACAGATAGGTTTTTCTTTTATAATAGAAAAAATAAATTTATTTTGGAAAAAATTCACTTCCTTTGTAAACTTTCCTTAGATTAAATCTTTCATCTTAGAATTGAAGCGAAGACAACTCATAAAGGAGTGGACTAAAGAGATCTTTTAGCTTAACCTCCTCAAGCTATCAACGTAGAGGCTGAAGTTTAGAGAAGTAACTTGCCCAAGGTCACTCAGCTGTAAGTAGTGGGGGAGGACTAGACTCCATTTCTCCTGACCTTAAATTAGTGCTTGTTCTTGTGTTGTTAAACATTTTGTTATCAGAGTGACCAGAAGGGAAGAGGAGACTAAATTGTATTCTCAAAAGAATTGGGACATGTTCCCTAGAAAGCAAATTATTTCATTGTAGCATTATACTTCACCTTAAAACTTAATTTGAATTTAGCAAACTACTATCACATGCAATTAAACATGGATGGATCTCATGAACATAACGTTAGGAAGAAGAAGCCTGCGGCAAAAGAACACGCAACATGATTCTATTTATGTCAGATAGGACAAGCTAATTATTGGTGTTGAAAGTCAAGATTGTGGTTAATTTTGGTGACAGTGAAAGGGGAACAGTAGAGGCTCTGGAGCACTGGTAGTGTTCTATTTCTTCGTCTGGGTGGTGGTTACATGGATACCTTCACTTTGTGAAAAATATGTCTAGCTATGTGCTTACAGTTATGCACTTTTCTGAATAAATGTTATACAATATACTCATTAAAAATTAATGTGATTTTTATAACCATGTCTATTTTCCTAGGTATGTATATATATTTCAAGTCTTAGAATAATATTGATAGTTTATAAAAATATGTAATATTTATTTTGTCTCTTCACATATGCTTGGTAAACTGCAGGTGTTTCCAGAGGTATCAGCTCTGTTGGTGTGAGAAGCGAGGGGTCACAGCCAACTTTCAGAGTGTGAGCAGTGCCACACTACCTAAGTTTCATAGTGACACCACTATTCTTAGCCATAAAAGCAAGGACAGGTAATTCATTGTGAGGATTAAATTAGAGAATTCATTTAAAGTACCTAGCATGGGGGCTGGCCCATAATACACACAAAATAAATGTTAATGATTTCTAGCTAGCGTTATGCTGTGTGGAAACTTTAGCCCTTTTCCCCCCACATGTATATCTCCACCCCTTCTTTCCCACCAGGGCACCCTACTCTGCTTTATATTTATCAGGTGCTCAGTATTTTTTGGTTGAATTGAATCCGATAATCTCCCACAGTGTGTAGGAGAAAGTTCAGTCTTCTCTGAAGGTTGTCCCCCACCTCGGTTCCCACCTACTTCTCCAATTTTAGTTTCTATACTGCTTTATATAAATCCCCTGTTCCATTTGGCCTTGAATTTTTTTTTAATCTTCAGAAGTTTCTTTGCACTCTCTTATTTCTCGAAGTATGCTTCCTCCTTCTCTGTATCTTTTGTAATTTAACCAATCCTTTATCACCCAGCTTACATTTATCTTCCATGGCAATGCTTCTAATCTTTTTATGATTCACAAAACCCTTTGAGAATTTGACAATTGACTCTTTTAGAGAAAAAGGGCGCACAAATATAAACCATCTAGTTTGGGAATTTTCATAATCCCCCAAGCCCTGGCCCAGCCTCTCCCCCCCCCCCGCCCCCAGTGTAGGGTCCCCAGACTACTACCATCATCACAAAATGACTCAGTTTTAATGCCCATGGCAAGTACTCTCTGGACTAATAAATTGTCTCTTCTTTTGACACTTACTATATTATTATTATTATTATTTATTTATTTATTTATTTTTTGAGACAGAGTCTCACTATGTTGCCCTTGGTAGAGTGCCCTGACGTTACAGCTCACAACAACCTCAAACTCTTGGGCTTAAGCGATTCTCTTGTTTCAGCCTGCCAAGAAGTTGGGACTACAGGTGCCCACCACAAAGCCCAGCTATTTTTTGTGGCTGTTGTCATTGTTGTTTAGCTGGCCCAGGCTGGGTTTGAACCCGCCACCCTCGGTGTATGTGGCTGGCGCTATAACCACTGTGCCACAGGCACCAAGCCCTTATTATATTATTTTTATGTTGTTGCTCCCCTCAGACAAATTTTGGGAAGGAAGAACAATGATGAAACTTACTTGGAGGTCAATTTGTCAATTATCATAAAAAAAGAATATGTATGAAAAATGAGTATAATATACAATTTGACACAGACTCTACCTCTTGCAGATAAAGTAACATCTTTTACATCTTTGTTTGTCCACAATGACCAGGCAGTGTGCTTCACACAGAGTGTGTATACAGCAAAGTTTTGTTGGCTAGTTGATCCCTTATTATTTGTTTTCTTCCCTAAAGTGATCTCATCCTGGCCCCCAATCTTAAACATTTTGTGTTTCCTGATGGCTGCCAACTTTATGCCCACACCAGGACAGTGCCCCTCAACCCCAACTCATGTATCTCACAAGCTTCTTGACATTTCCACGTGAATGTCCAATCAGCTCACAGAGGTAACAAGTCAGAAGGGACTCATCTTTTACACTAATGTTCCCTTCCCGGAAACCAATCTAATTTCTACCCCAGACCTTCCCATTTTAATGTGTGGCACTTCCTTTAATTTAGACTTGGTTCCTCCATGGGGTGTGCCTGTCTCCACCCCATTCTTTAATAATGCTCTCAGATCAACCTCCAAAGTACATCCCAAGTCTGTTCCCTACTCCCCATCGCCAACTTGCCATGTGGGCCAAGTCCTCACCATTCTTCCATGGCTCAATCTCCTCTCTACTCCTCAACTCCTCTGTAGTCCACTCTCTAGTGGACAGAAAGATTTTTTACAAATCAGTGCTGCCACTTTCTCTCTTAAACCTATTTCCATTTTCACTTAGGGTAAAGCCCACCCTCTCACTGTAGTCTACAAGGACACCCATGGTCTGGTTCCCACCTGCACCTCTAGGACCAGGAGCTTCTGAAGTTTCCTCCAGCAGCAAACTCTTCCCTGCTTTGGACTATCAATCTGTCTGAAAGACTAGTTTCTTCTCCTGGCTCCAAATGTCTGGCTCCTTCTTATCCTTCATATTTTAACTTAATCATTATTTCCTCATAGGATCTTCCCTGACCACTAAAGTTGGGCTCAGAATGACTATGTCCTGTTCCTTCACCCTGCATATTATGTTTGATTTTGTTATCCAGTTATCATCATGACATTGTTGTTGGTTTATTGCCCACCATTCCCACCAGAAGCTAAACTCTGTGCAGGCAAGGGATAGTGTGTAACTTACTTATTGCTTTCATTACAACATCTATGACAATATAAGCGTCACAAGGGCAGAGTTTTTTTTTTCCTTTTCTTTTTTTCCCTCTTTTGTTCTCTGATACTGCTTTCAGTATAAAAAGATGGGTCTGGCACATAATAAGTACGCAATAAATCCTTGTTAACTCCGTAACAACTAAACAGTAGGGACTGGAAAAATGCTATTATTAATTGAATTATTGAATCAATGATTACATAGTTTAATTATTAATTTTGGATAACTGTAGAGAAGCTAGCAAAATTATTTAGGGAGAATCCTCCTTAACTAAATAACTAAAAGTGATTTATAATGAATGGATCAAAGAATTATGATTTGTATTGCTAATATGTTGTTTATAAACAGTTGCATCAAAAGCCCTTAAAACTCAAAAACTAGTAAATATTTCATTATATTGTTTACCTTATATATTTGCTTAGTAAAAATCTTTTAAAAATAAAACAAAGATAAAATTATAAAGATGTTGTTATTAATACAAATTCAGAATTAATAAATCCTGAAGTAATGACTTTTGTTCATAAATTAGAGTCAAAAGTCTATGAGGCAAATTCAGAATAGGCCTCTTTGGAGTCTCCATAACACTTCATTAAACCAGGCCAATGACATTCTTTGGCTGTCTGTAGATCAGCCCATATATCATGTAATGAGCTTCTCTGGTCAAAATAGTTCTCTCTTTGGTCAAAATACACAGTCTCTGGGAGGTCAGGGATCATTAATCCAGAAAGACTGTTTACTTGAAGCACAGAACCCTGGCCATTTTCTACCAGCAGCCACAGGTGATGAAGGGTACAGGGACATCTGCTGTCCTAGCTGAGCATCTGGGCTTAGGGGGAATTACAAAGGAAGAAGAAATCAGCCAGATACATTTCAGACCTGCAGACCCTTCTTATATTTATGACAACATGCTTTCCAAGTAACCGTTTATTTTGCTAAAACATTTAAATAAAAACCTCTCAGAACTCTTTCAAGAAGATGGTTTCACATTCTTCAAGCAAGCACCTGCCTGCCTGACTTTAATAAGTCACTATTTTAGTCCCTGAAAACACATACCCCCTTCCATAAGACCTAAGTTGGTCTCTGTGTATTACCACGTATATGGCCTCTCAGAGCAGAAATAGGTGCAGGGGATTTTTCTGGCAAATTCTGGTGAACCATCCTTTCTGTATAGTCTTAGTAGCGAGGCAAGCAAACTCACCAGCAAGAAAACCATTTCTAAGTCAACACAAGTCACTTTTAATATAGCTCACAAAACACTGTCTCGCTGTCTTTGGAATATGTTCTTCTAGTGGAAAGGTCTTCTTGCCTGGATTTTCTCCCAGCCGTCTTAGTGTGACTAGAGCAGCCTCCACACAATTCTGGATAAGGCCTACCAAACTGCTCAAGGACACTCCTGGGCCACTCTGACTTCACTTTCTTCTCTGTTTCTGATGAATTCCAGTATTTGACAGAGAAAGACTTCCTCCCACCTTGTTAACATCAGATCTGGACTAGTTCTTGGGACTAGGAGACATTTATCCAGTGGGCCTTCTCTCTTCTTCGAGGGCTGCTTTAATTCACAGTATAGTCGCAGCCTGCTCACTGGCTGGGCTGCTAAGACACAACGTAAAGGAAAAAGCAAGTAAGCTCCAAATTATCCTTGAAAATCCTTTAAATTGCCCGTAAGTGCTGATTTCAGGGTTTTGAGCATGCAACCATGCCTGTATAATATGTGAATGTGCATAATCATGTGCCATGTACAAGAACATGCATCTATTCAGTGTATGATGAAAAACACACATGCAAATTAACATTTTACAACATTTTATTCCCCAGTTCCTACCTACATAAATCATATGCACTTTTATTTAAGAAGATTCTCTATTTCAGAGGTTGCAGAGAACGTTTGGCCTTTGAGTTCTGCTCTGAAGCCTTGCTTTTTGTTCTGTGTTTAACCAGTTGTATACTAGTTGGAACCACTGTAGATCTTCGACATTGTTTCCAGGGAAACATCCTAGGGAATACTAATGACCTTAATTAGACAAATCAAATAGTCACAAGAAACACATACCTGGGCACCACTGTCCCTTCTTACTATCTAGAACGGCATATGGGTTTTTGTTTCTCAGCCAGACCCCTATTCTTTTCAAACTCCTATCTGTTATTTTGCTGCTTTTGTTCGATAAACAGATTCACTCATCTGGTTGACTTTTGGTGTGGTTACTTGGTTTTCTCAAAAAGCCATTAAATGTATTTACCATTTCTTATACCATGGTATGCAACTGAATTTAAAATATTGTGAAATGGCAGAAGTGAACGCCTCATGTGTGCATACAGTATCTGGATATGTGTGGGGGTGATGGGTGGGGAGTAGAGTACTGGGTTTTACAACTTCTGACCAAAGTGTTTATACCTCTTGGAATGGACTCCTAGACCACACATGTAATCTGTTGCTACGAATGAATATTGTTTTAGTTCTGAGTTTGCAGATCTGTACTTCTAAAAGTTCTGCTCTACTGTTACTGATATGAAGATGACATGTTGATGACTCACTTGCTAAGGCCACGGCACTGTGAAGAGAGTAAGAACAGTCCCCCCTGTGACTGGCAGGGGACAAGGTAAGGAACCCTTAGTGAGACACCAGGCAACCCTGCCAAGTGGGGATAATGACAGCTATTAGGGGTGGGGTGAGGAACGATGGAGGGCACACATGTGAATTGGTTAAACCGTGCCCAGCATACAGTGAGCCTGGTGTTGTTATTAGTTGTGATTCACCTACTGCTTGTCTTGTGACAAAAGGCATCCTAGGAATGAGTTTAGATCTTTCAAGGACCAGCTAGTAAAGCGTTCATACCTTACTAACCCAAGACACTCTGAGGAGATGGGAATGGCTAGGTAGGGCTCACCTCTAACTGTAGATGTTCCTGTGGAAACAAAGAAGATTCAGCCAAGCCTTTTATTTTTTTGTAGCTTCTGGAGGCAAAGGGTGGGGGAGAGTGGCCTTGTGGTTTTCTTTTTGGAGAATGAATAGAAATCTGTAAGAATTACTTTATAGGTTATTTAATTCAACCTATTTGCTTTGAACATGATACAATTGAGGACAGGAGAAGCACTGAAGTCACAAATACTTGTCATTATCATCTTTTCTCATTTGTAAAATTTGGGGGGAAAGGAATACCAAAACCGTATTTAACTGTGGGATTAAAACATAGTCCAATCTTCTTTAAAGGAACAAACTCTACATAGCTTTTTAAATTAGTCCTATGATGGGGATTTAACTAACCTCACAAGATTTTTAAA
Organism: Loris lydekkerianus; assembly: GCA_963574355.1. Taxonomy (NCBI): domain Eukaryota; kingdom Metazoa; phylum Chordata; class Mammalia; order Primates; family Lorisidae; genus Loris; species Loris lydekkerianus. The sequence goes on from CAUYPK010163400.1 coordinate 94,209, forward strand.
TACTTTGCTAAAGGTAGAGTTGTACATCTCCACAAAGAGTTAAATATTTGAACAATGTATGCATCTCATTATCTCTTTAATATCAGGTCACCTAACTGTAAAAAGAGTGATAAATAGGAATATAAAAATAATGACCAAAATTAAATTTATTGCTGTAATTGTGCCTTCATTGACTCAAAAGTATGAGCTGCTATCATGAGAATTCCTTCAATGAACCTACTTTATTATGGGCTATGGAAAACAATAAAGAAGCTAGAAAAAGACAAAACTAAGTAATGATTGTTCACGAAGAAAGAAAAGATAAACCGAGACAATAATAATATAGAGATGCAAAGGTTTGCCTCATAAGAAATCTACCTATAAGTTAAAAACAAGGAAATTTTTGCCTTTTCCATCATACTGTCATTATCAGTACCATTTAAAGAGTAGTTTTTAATGCACTGGCAATGTGCTAAGTGTTTTACATAGATTATTGTTTTGTCCCATCAAACACAAGGCTAGAATCAGCTTAAAAGACATGTCAGAGGAATTCCCACAAAGAACCACCCCAAACCAAACTGAAATGTGCCTGGCTGTGATTCCAAAGAAAGAAGCACTAAAGGCCAATGTTTGCTGTCAGTCCAAAGCATTTCTTAAGGGAACTTACAGAGTGTGGCATAAACCCTCACGATGGCCAGCAAGAGAAAAGGGGTGTTCTCCCTAGGCATGTCTGTGACAAGGTTTTTGGGATTTGGAAAGTATATGAGGGCTTAAGGAGTTTGGTTCAAGGCTGGGGGCAGTTTTTTTGTTTGTTTGGATTTTTTTGCAGTTTTTGGCCAGGGCTGGGTTTGAACCTGCCACCTCCAGCATATGGGGCCGTTGCTGTACTCCTTTGAGCCACAGGCACCGCCCAGCTGGGGTCAGTTTTTTCCAGTGTTTTGGACAACCTAGATACCTGTATCACTACCTGGGAATGTTCAAGGCCTTGGTTTGGGTTGAAAACTGGAAGTAAAACCTGCCGCAGGCTAGTTCACAGAGAGGTCTAGGCCCTCTGATTTTCAGTCAGTATAGAGAAAGAAAGCAGGGGGCTGGGGGACCTTGCAGTTATCTGATTAATCCTTACATTAGTCTTTTACGTTAGATGCTTATTACGTATAATCATGATTCAGACAAGAAGATGGAGGCACGTCTTTCTTCGGGTTGTACTTCTTGCAATTGAGCAGCAGGGCTGTGATTTAAACTAAAGTCTATTGACTCCAAAGCCCAACATCTGAATCACTAAGTGCTATTGCTAAAATCTGGTAAATATCAAGTATAGGGATAAAATGTCAGAATTCTAAAACATTTTCAAATGGAAATTAAATTGCATGCAGAGAGACCAGATACATAGAGTTGATTGTTTCATTAGCACACCGGGATTGGAGAGAGTGTACTCCCATATGACACTATTTGTGATCTATTGCTGCATAACACATTATGCCACAATTTTGTGTCTTAAAACAGCACAATTTTACTATTTTACACAGTTTCTCCAGGTCAGGAACTCAGAAGCTGTTCAGTTGGTGGATCTGTGAGCCTGACAAATGTGGGGCAGGGCTGAAGGTACAGGAAGGCTTCACTGGGGCTGGAGAACCCACTTCCAGGATGGCTCACTCACATATTGACAGGAGATGTCAGTTTCTTTCTAGCTGTTTGTAGAAGATCTCAGTTTTTCACTATGTGGGCCTCTCTATAGGGCTGATTGAGCGTCTTCCTAACCTGGCAGCTGGCCTTCCCAGAGTGGGTGATCTAAGAGAGAGAACCAGGCAGAATCTATGACATCTTTTAGGACCTAGCATTGGAAGTCACAAGCATCATTTCTGCCCCTTTTCTATTGATCACACTATGGGAAAAAACTACCTGAGTGTGTGGATACTGGGATGGAGAGACTACAGGGGGCCATTCCAGAGGCTGGCTACCACAAATACCCTCTGAAACCATCCATCGTTGTTAACTTAAATAAATCGTGAACATCACACAGTTTCCATGGGGAAGCCTAAACCAAAGCACCATGGCAAATCTCTGCTACTACAGTTTTTATTTTCAGGAAAACATCACAGAAGATTTGGGCTAAAAACATGGACAAAGAGAAATTAGTTTGAATTTTCTCCCTGGACAGTGTATTTTAATGGTTATCACCCAACAGCCTTCTAATCTCATCCCCTTATCATCCCTTAATTTTCAAGGAAATGATAATGACCTACATCTACTTCAAGATGATCTGCTATCATCAACTCGTCATCATAACCATGTCTTTATATTGAATGGAATCATAACTAAGCATAAGCTCCTGAAAAATGCCCATGTCATGTTTCATTGATGATCAATATCTCTTAGGAACCCTCCTGACCTTTTCTTCTGTGAATCTCTAGCTTTCAGCAGAGTCTGGCTTATAGCGATGCAAATTAAGATGAATATTTAGGCTGTTCTTGGTAATAAGAACTTAGTGGAAGTTCTTGTATGGGATGATATTTGAAATCAGAAGATGCCAAAATAACTTCATAGGACTTCAAAGGAAGACAGGCTCCTAGGAGCTAGAACTCTCTATTAAAGAAACTAGGCTTCATGGCCAGGTTCGGATGCAAAGGGCCTTGTTTCATGGAAGGATAGACTGTCACAGCAGGTTGCCGAATCTCCTTCTGGGAAACAGACTGGGCTGAAGGGAGGAAAACAGTTTGGTAGGATCTGTGTACCAGGAAAACTTTGCCAGCAATCCAGTTGGCGGTAAACTCTTTGACACTTGTATCTGGTTCCTTCTAAAGACAGGAAAAATCCAGTAGCAATGAGCCATGAAAAGAAGGTCAGGATCAGAGAGAACTGGGAGGGGTTTGCATTTGAAGCACCTGGATGCAGAGTGACTGGGATGGACTGTCATTATTTAAAGGAGTCAAAGTTGCAACCATAGAAATGGGGCCAATCATCAAATACAAACCCACTAGGAAGGCAGAAATAAGAAAACAGCAAGGGAACTATCCAGGAGGATCAGCACAAGGCAGAAGTAGAAATAGTCTAGGTGACATGCTTCTAAAGCACAGACTGAATGATTCACTCCAGTCAAGCTTTACGCTCCCCACTCTCCCAAAACTGCTCTCATGAGAGTTACCAGTGAGTCCTTGGATTTAAAAACTAGGTTGAACAATATTAAATGCAAAAGGTCAGTTCCATGCTTTTTGCAGCAGCATTTGACACAGTTGACCATTCTCTATTCTTTGATTATGACTTTCTTTATTTGGCTTCCAGCAACTGCACTGGCTGCGTGTCTCTCTGGCCTCATAAACTACTCTTTCTTGGTCCTTTGTGCTCAATCCTTTCTTGGCATGCACTCTTTCTTCTCCATATGCACATGCTTATGTTCTGATCTCACCCAGTCTTATGAGAACAAATTACGCACCAATGATTTCCAAATGAATATCTCCATCCTCATCTCTCTCTTGAACCCAAATTTCCATCTCTGCTGAAGTGTCTTAATTTAAAATGCCCCAAATCGAACTCCTTAACTCACTCCCAGGCCTATTTCCCTTGCAGCCTTTCCCATGTCACTGCACAGCAATTCACTTTCTTATTCCAGAGCTCAGGCCAGACGCCTTGGTGCCGTCACTGACCCTCTCAGTCTCACCTCATGGCCCATTTAATCCCAAGCACTGTGGGCTGTGCCTCCACAGTACACCCAGCAGCGCTGCCCTTCACAACACTTCCCCTGTCAATCCCCTGCTCTCAGCCTCCTTCTCCTCCCTCCAAACATTCTCCCTGTTTCAACATGTTGTTTCCTTTGAAAGTACAACTCAGAGCATGTCATTTCTCTGCCCCAGACTCATTTCCCACCAAGTAAACCCAGATTCCCTATCCGAGCTCCCTGCGCTTTTATGAATTAATCGCACTACTCTGACTTCATCCTTGATCCTCCCCCTCTTGCTCTCTGCTCCAGCCACAATGGCCTCTTTGCTGTTTGCATCGGCTCTGATCTCTGCCTATCCCACTCTTCCCAATCACCGGCATAGTAACTCCTTCCCTTTCCTTTGTGTCTATGTTTCTTTCTTTCTTGCTTTTTTTTTTTTTTTTTTTATGGTTTAAATTTAATTGAAGTTAAAAATAATTATGTTATTGTGTTTTAATTTGTTATTTAAATTCCCTATTATAATTTTGCCCCACCCCCAAGAGGCGTGTCATACACCATGACCCGCATCCTTCTCCTCCCCTCCCCTCCGCTCCCTGCTCCGTCATCCTTGAATCGATTTGAGTTTTTCACTTACATAGATATGTATTAGATCATCTATTGGCTTCATATTAGAATTGAGTGCATTGGATTTTTGCTTCTCCATTCTTGTGATGATTTACTAAGAAGAATATGTTCTAACTCTATCCAGGTTAATACAAAAGATGTAAAGTAGGGCGGCATCTGTGGCTCAAAGGAGTAGGGCCAGGCGGGTTCAAACCCAGACCTGGCCAGAAACTGCAAAAAAAAAAAAAAAAAAAAAAAAAATGCAAAGTCTCCATCTTTTGTGATGACTGAACAGTATTCCATGGTATACATATACCACAGCTTGTTAATCTACTCCTGGGTTGGTGGGCATTTAGGTTGTTGCCACATTTTGGTGATTGTAAATTGAGCTGCAATAAACAGTCTAGTGTCTATATTTAAACACTAATGTCTCAATGAGGTCCTACCCTGACTGCTCTATTTAAAATTCCAAACTGCTCCCAATTGCACAATTTCTGATCTCCTTTCACTGCTCAATTTTTTGATAATGCTTATTATTTTCTAATATACTATAAATCTAGTTATTTATACTTACTTATGTTTTTCATGGAATGACTGTCTCCCACTGCTAAAGGATCAGTTCAGTGAAGGCAGGTTCTCCATGTTTTGCCTACTCATGTATTGCAGGTGTCTGGCGAGTGTCTGCAGTAGGTACTCTATAGGTAGGGAAGACTGACAGGGTGCAGTCTCCATGCTGCACTTCTGCAGAGGGGTGAGGGGTAGGGCAGGAAGGTCCTCATGCTCCAGTTCAAGTGAGGGCTAGTGAGGTTCAGACCAGGAGGTAGGAGCTGAGTGATCTTGTTTCTGGCCCAGTCACCTTCTCTGACCAGAGCTGGTCTCACTGCTAGCAAGTGTTTTACGTGTCCTCGCTTAGTCCTGGTCTTACTTCTGACTCTTGTTGGATAGTATCTCGTTAAAGTCCAGCTTAAACAGTAATATCCAGGAGAAGCCTAAAACAACTTCTGCCCCATCCTAGGCTGAATTCAATGCTACTTTTTCTCATTCTCATAACATCTTGCCCATTATGTACCTTGTACATAAGCCTCATCACACCATATGAAAATTAGTATATATATCTTTATATAGTCACCAATGTATATCTCCTTTACTAGATAGTGAGGGACTTGAGTAGAGGGTACATGCTTTATTGCTCTTTATGTTTGTAACTAAACAGAGATTGATGCCTGTCCATGGCAAATGGTCAGCAAATAATTCCCAATTATTTTAGATCAACTTCAATTAATTTCATGTCAAAGAGGGATATCTTTTTGTCTTAAACAGGTTTAATCTAATGAGATGGTAACAACAGATGTGAGAGGATCATTTCTTAGAAAAGTCACGCCTTTTTACAATTTAGAGAAAAAAAATTAAGTAAAGGTCAAGGACTACTACTTCTGCAATTTTTACACTTTTAAGTGCAGAAGAGTCTGAGCATAGTAGTTTGCTTTTTTTTTTTTTTTTTTTTTTTTTTACTAGAAAAAGACTCAGAATTTCAGGCTATCACTTGTTAAGTCTTGAGTTTTTGGCTTTGAAAGCTAAGCGTGTCTTTAGCTCTAAAGAAGCAGATTAAACCAGTTGTGCTGTCAGCTTGAAGTACTTGGAAACTGGCCAGAACTGCCTAAGAATTTTTTTTCCCCCTTCTTATTCTCTTCCTTTCTGCCAGGCCAGCTCAGTGAGTCCATGTGCAGAACCAAATGAAAACCAATCCCTTTTTATGCAAACCTTCCTGAAGCAACAAGGCTATGTTTGGTCACAAGAGCGGAGGTCCGTGCGGTGGAAGCCTTGGTGGTGATTTCTCCCTGCTCAGGGCTGGCCAAAGTCCTCTCCACACACAGCGATGAAAGGGAGGATCAAGTGGCTTTCAAAGCCAAGCTCTATTAGACTTGCCTTTTCTAAATATAGTGCACTTCAGTAAACACCATTGTGAATTTGCAGTTTGCTTGCTGGGGAGTACATGGCCACGGCCACCAGAATTTCCATGCATGTGTGTATGTATTTATATCTTACTGGACCGTCTTTTGTCAACTAAAACAATCAGCAAATTTACTTTTTGTTTTAAAATTTGACATTCATTCAGTTCCTGTTCAGTGATTTAGATAAATTAACTTCAAGAAAAAGACCTCTGAATCAGGGCAGGTTGAATAAATGACGTTTAAACCAAAGACAAAGTTGGGGTTTCTGCAGTTCTTGGAAAATGCCGTCTGAGCCCACGCTGCTGAGTCCATGATGCGACACTTTTACCAGTCAAATAAGGACAAATTAAGACAGTGCATTGCTTTATACAAATTTTGCTAAGCAGTGTGTGCCAATCCAACTATAAAGATGTGTCCTGTTTTATTGTCTGAAAGGACCTTAGTGGTGAAGGTGTGGTCATTTGGGGTTCATGTTCACCTTTGATATTGATGGAAACTAAATCTCTTTGTTCTGTAGCCAGCACCTGATCCTTGAGCTTCGTGTTCACGCTCACCTAAAAAAAGAGAGGAGAGAAAGCACACAAAGTGTGCAAAGCTCAGCGATGGCTTAGGACAGGGACCAGGCAACCTGATCTCCAGTGGAAGCCGTGGGGATCACCAAGGGAGGACGTGATAGTTCAAGCTGACTTTAGCCCAAGAGGTGCAGGTGAAAGAGATGTGGACATCTGAATAATCAAAAATGGACAGAATCTACTCTGTGTGGTATATTGGAGAGCTTTCCCCTGCCATTGGAGTCAGCTACTTTTACGTTTGCATTAAAAAGAAGCTCAGAGCCCCAGAGAATCAAGGTCCCTCCATCTGTCATATTCAACACTTGGTTTTGGGGGAGGCTGTTTGTTCCTTTCCAGCAAATTTTTGCTTTATCAGTTTATTAGTCAACCCAACAAATAGGGCAACAATTTTACAAAACAAATCTTTCAGCCTAGAAGCAGATAGAAAAAAGAAAAAGGTTTTATATAATACTAACTAAATATGAGAGAAGTGTTACTAAAAGGCCAAAAGAAGGGAGATTCAGAAGCATTTTAAGAAGTATACATTTTGTGGGGATTTTGTATTTTAGCTGTGTTTCTTTTTCTATTTTTGTGGCTACCAACTATTTTTGCATTCTTTATGTACTCAATTATTCCATCTTCAAAATGAGTGAATGAGAATCTCACTCTAGAAAAATTCCCCCTGCCAACTTTTTTTTAACTTACCAAATGTAAATTAAGGCATTTTTTTTTTTCTTTACAAGATGATTCCTCAGGAGGCTCCTTTAAATCAGTATTATGCAGAACAAAGTTCATAAAACACCTTTGAAGTGATAAGAAGAGTCAAAAAAACTCAATTAATGTCCCAGCCACTCCATTTATTAGTTCTGTGACCTTGAGCACTTAAAGTCAGTTAAACTTTTTGAGCTTCTGCACAGATGAAGATAAATAAAATGAGATAATTTGTGTAGAAGCTCTTGGTTATACAAACCCATTTATTTGTGAATTCGGTGAACATTCGTCATGTGTCTGGTATACGTTAGATACATATACATGTTAGGTGCTGATATTATGATCTACACAGCATGTGTAAATTCATTTGTAATTTTTCTCTTTTAAAGACTTCCCCTTTGGGTTAAAGTGCTGTGTTATTTTGGACTCTATGAGGCATATAATAATTAAATAATTTTTTAAATAAACACCATTGCTATACATGTTTAGAATATCACAATGATGAAAACTACTATTTAAAAATAAGATTTTGTTTGAATATAGTGTATCCACACCTTATCAGAAATATATCTACTCTGTAAACTGAAAGGCAATTACATATGCTCACTTGCTTCTTCAAATATTTCAGATATATCACGAATTGCAAACCAAGGCTCTACTTCTAGAAGTCTTATGATCCTTACCAAGTAACATGCAGGGAAGGAAGGCACATGTGCCTCGGGCTTTTCCAAATGGACATTGGAAAGAAAAAGTGCTTTGGATTGTGGGTACAAATGCTTTTGAGGGGCTTGTCATCCTGAAGGCTCTTCTGTGTCCCTCTGCATTCTATGTCCCGAGCCCCTACATTGGGCACTGTGGCAGGGTGTCTTCGGCGGGGCAGGTTTCTGGCATTCCCACGCTACACCACATTGATGGACGTTCTGCCTCTGACTGTTTTGATGCCAAGGACTTTGCATGACTCCCTTTTGAGGTCCTTCCCCAGCTGCCTGAGAGCCCACTGCCATCTGTACTCCTCTCTTACCTCCCTCAGCACCTGTGCGGAGCAAGGGCTGTTTTAATCTTACATTTGATCCGAGGGCTTATACACCTGACATAACATTTCTCTAGAAGCTTTGTAGAATATCTCTGAAAATTTTGATTTGTACAACCATAAGAAGAAAGGTTGTAGCATTGCACAACTCAAAGGGATTCCAAAACTCATTCTAATCTATATTCATAACATCCTCTAAAGTTGTGCAGGGCACAGGCTGCCAGGCCATACATGGCAGCCCTGCTAGGAAAACTAAAAGTTCTAGAATATTCCCTGAAACTGAATCTGAAACTTGATCACATGTGAAATCTACACTCTCTTTCATGTTCCCCCAAATTGTTTTGGCCACTTGAATCTCGCTTTCTAGTCTGTTAGTATTGGAAAATGTTCTAAGTCCAGGCATGTGTAACATTTTCAAATCCATCTCCTTCTCTCTATTTATATTATCACTGTTCAGTCCTGTATCATATTTCCCCTGAATTATTCTAATGGCCTCCTGTCTGGTCTCTCTGCCTTCAGTTTCCCCCAACCTCTGTTCATTTTCTAGTGTTGACAAGATGACCCATCTAAGCCACAATCTGATCATATCACTCTCCTGCATGCTTTTAAGTTTAACTTTGCACTGCCTTCAGGATAAAATCACACTCTTTAGCCCGGTTGTAAAACCCTTCATGATTCTGGCCCCACTCTACTCTTTTGCTTCAGTAAAACGGTGCTTGTCCAAGTCAAGGCTTTTGCATTTGATACCCCCTTTCTCCCTTTCACCACCTTTTCCTGAGCAAGCCCAGCGTGGATATTACCACCCCTGGAAGCAATTTGAAGGCAAAGTCAGGGACTGTGAATTTAGCAATGCAAATACTTCTTAGTCTCACGAATTATTAAGAAGTAAAAGCCCTGAAAAAAGGTCAGAAAGAAAGTCATACTGGCCCACCACGCACCTGATTCACAGGGGTCATCGCTAGTGACAATTCACTAAACTATCTCGCGTAAGGGCCACATCCACCCGCACTACTATGCTCCTTCCTAACCTCTGGGCCAAGATCCAGGGCTGACCCCAGGGAAGTGGGCATTTGTAAACACTGCTGGGATGCTACTCAGAGATGATCAGCTGGCACAAAGACCCCACAAGAGACAGCCACAAGTCACATGGGGAATAAAAAACAGAAAATGTAGCAGGAAAAATAGTTTAAACTTAGTAGACAGAAAAACGGAGTTCTGGTCACAAGATCTTTAGATCTTGATATATCATTTTAATGTGAAAAGACTAGAGCCTGTCAGAGGGTGACAAATTGTGCTCACGTAGCCCTGGAAGCTCTGGAATAGAGACGATGAACAACTCCTCCAGAACACCTCCACTCCGGCCGGATATCCTGTTCTGTGTAAGATCTCATCTGAGGAAAGGATTATGCTGCTGATAATGTACTGAAAACCCATAAAAGGAATTCCTGAACAGCAGACAGTCCATGAAGAGAACTATACATCACCCTCTCCCAGAGTTAAGTAGGAGGTGTTGACAGACGCCCTCCTTGGCTGGCCGTGCCACTGGCCACTCTCACGACACCTGCCCTCCTGCTCCCTGCAGGTGAGATACTCACTGTCCAAGGATCAATTGGAATTTGTCCCCAGGCCAATCAATGCCAGTCATATTTATCCTTTTGATTATATTCAGTTAATTACATATTATATAAACCAGTGAAATACAGGGAAAAGAGAGTCCTTTTTCTATGAATATCAAAGAGTATTAATATTAGAAAACAAGTCACTAAAAATGTTGCTGAGAAATTATGGATGGGTGAGTTAACTGTTTGGGGAAATGTTATTTAAAAAACTACTCTCAGATCGTTTGTAGGGACTAATTCTACTTTTAGAAAATCCAGTCTGGAATATGATATGTTGGAAGTGACATTCACATAAAAGCGGCAACAACAGAACTCCAAACAGCGTGCTCATGTGAAAATCAAGCGTAGTCCTTCCATTAGACACTGGAAAACAAATAGACTTTTATATTTTAAGATAAAATAAAGTATTTAAATATATATACATATTTTTATGATTCCCCACTTTGACATTTTCAATTAACTGCTAGTTCTATGATCTATGTGTGTGGGTATGCACTTATCTAAAGAAACAGATGAGGAAATAATATTCTTTCTGCAAAAATAAACAAACCCACAGCAACAGCTTAGGATCAGAGGTTCTGAGGGCATTTTTCTTCCAAACAGAGAAGACACTTCTATTGACATGAGCCCTGACTGGCCTTGCATTTGTGCAGCTGTCAGGCTCAATGGCCACTATCATACAGAAAACACGGTTGTTTCCAACTACAACAGGTGTCTCTGATTTTTAGTCTTTCTTAAGTTTCAGCAGAGAGTGAAGTATGGTCATGGAAAAAAAAAAAAAAAGTTGGACGAGAAGAAGAAAGAGAGTCGTGGGTGTGGAGTGAATGGCATGAGCTGGAAGTGCCCTCCCTAACCGGTTGGTCCATTTGTAGTGCCACAGAGCTCTGCTTGGAAAGCCCAGCATTGCAAAGTCTTGCTGATTCTGCTTTCAGTGGTGGTCGGTCACTCAGATAAATGACTTATCTAATTTTCCTAAGGTAGTGACAGGACACTGACCACAGAAAGCCTTTTACACCTAGAGATAATTGTCGCTGTCTATAACAAAATCATCCCTACCGGAAGGCAAGAGAAACTAGTCCCAACTAAGTGGACATCAGCCTAGTTGATTTGAGGCATTGGTCTCATCATCATTGGGGATGCATTGGTTTTTGTGGAAGATTCGCTACTTTCTTTGGTGGAAGGTAGAGCTATTCTGAAAACTGAGTGCAGGTCTCTGATATGAAAAGCAGTTTTATGAAACATTTTGTTTATTTTATTAGGAGTCTCTGTAATTAAAGCACAACCTTTCATAAACAAAGAGCTTAGTGTTTTAAATTACATCCAAGGTATGAGCCTTGTAAATGACATCTTGACACCTGGAGAATTCTATGTGAGAAAACAGATAGAGTATTCAAAACCTTTAAAAAGTAAACATCTCCTATGTCTTGCTGCTCTCCTAACCACATCACCCCTTCTCCCTGTGACAGCCATTTTTCAGTCCACATATATTCTATGCATGCTAAAGTCTATTTTCTTTTTATAACACAGTTGAAATAACATTTTACGTGTTGTCTGTAACTTGTTTTGAGCATCTCATTTTGGGGATTCTGATTTCCCCTGCCCAGCCTTATTAAGGTTTAATTGACAAAGATAAATGTGCACAATGTGATGTTTTGATGTACATGTACACATATATTGTGATGTTATTACCACAATCAAGCTAATTAACATATCCATCACCTCACAGTTATTTTTTGGGAGGGGATGAGAACATTTAAGATCCACTCCCTTAATAAATTTAAAACATACAATACAGTATTACCAACTATAGTCACCACGCTTTATATTAGTCAGAATTTATTCATCTTGAGTAACTAAAACTTTGTGTTCTTCGGGTGACATCTCCCCATAACCTCTACTCCCCCAGCTCCTGGCAATCACCATTCTACTTTCTGCTTCTATGAGCGTGATTTCTTGAGACTTCACATATAAGTGGGATCATGCAGTATTTGTCTTTCTGTGTTTGACTTGTTTCATTTAGCACAATGCCCTCCAAGTTCATCTTTGTTGAAATTGACAGATTTCCTTCCTTTTTAAGGCTGAATAATATTCCATCATATGCCTCACTTTCTTCATCTATTCATACATTGATAGACACTTGAGTTGGTTCCATATTTGGCTATTATGTATAATGCAACAATGCAGAGCGCTCACCAAGATACTGATTTCATCTTCTTTAAATATATGCCCAGAAGTGGGATTGCTGGTCATCTGGTATTGCTGTCTATTGGCCCTTTAGTTCTGTTAACATTTGCTTTGTATATTTAGACGTTCCAATGTACATGCATATATACATATTTACAGTGTAAATATTTACAGATACATTTACACATATCTCCTTGATGAGTTGACTCTTTTATCATTATATAATGGCTTTTTTCTCTTGTGAGAATTTTTGACTTAAACTCTATTTTGTCTGACAAGTATAGCCCCCCTGATTTCTTTGGCTGCCATTTTCATGAATACCTTTTATTAAAAATTTTCTAAGTAGTAAGGGGGTACACATATTTCTGCTACATGGAAACCCTGTATAATGCTTAAGGCACAGTTTTTAGAGTGTCCATCGCCTGAATGGTTTTCATTATACCTGATAGGTAGGATTTTACCTCTCACTCCCTCCAACCCTCAACCCTTCATGGTTTCCAATGACCTTTACATCTCTTTGTGTCTATGTTTGCCCATTCTAGCTCCAAATTATTAGAGAGTACATGTGACTTTTTTTTTTTTTTTACATTCCTAAGATACTTTGCTTAGAATAATGTTCTCTAGTTCCATCCAAGTTGCCGCAAAAGATATTTTTTCATTCCTTCTTATGGCTGAGTAGTATTCTTTGGTATAAATATATACCACATTTTCTTGATAGGACTGAAAATCAGTATGAACTCTATGGAAAACAGTATGGAGATTCCTCATAGAAATAAATAGACTTTACTATTCAATCTGGCAATCCCAATACAGGATATCTACCCAAAGGAAAAGAAGTCATTTTATAATTATGATAGTCGCATTTAAATGCTTATCACAGTACAATTCACAATTACAAAAATGTGGAATCAATATATCTGCCCATCAATTCACAAATGGATTAAGAAAATGTGTATGTAAACCATAAAGTACTATTCAGCCATAAAAAAGAAAGGAATGTTTGTTTACCATCCTTCCACTTTCAGCCTGTGTGTCCTTAAAGCTAAAGTGATCTCATATAGGCACCATATGTATGCTCTTAGTTTTTTAATCCTTTCAGTCACTTTTGATCTCTTATAGATTTTAATCCATTTACATTTAAAGTAATTATTGATAGGTAACAGTTTGTTATTTTCATTTTGTTTTTTCTGGCTGTTTTGTATTTCCTTTCCTATTTAATTCTCTTCTTTCTGTCTTCCTTTGTGACTTGATGATTTTTAGCAGTGTAATGCTTTATTTCCTTCTATTTACCTTTTGTATCTTCTCGAGATTTTTTTCTTTGTAGTTACCATATGCTTACATAAAACATCTTACAATAATAATCTATTTTAAGTTGATAACAACTTAACTTGGATCACATACAAATACTCTAACTTTTCCTCCTCCCAAACATTTTATTTTTTCAATGCCAGAATTTACATTTTTTTGCATTGTCTATCCATTAACAAATTATTGAGGTTATGGCTATTTTTAACACTTCTGCCTTTTAACTTTTATACTAGAGTTAAAAATATTTTGCATACTGTCATTAGATTATTTTAAATTTGACTACACTCTTACCTTTCCAGTGAGTTTTTTGCTTCCATGTTTTCATATTGTTAGTTAGTATGCTTTCATTTAATTTTGAAGAACTCTCATTAGTAATTTTTGTAAGGTAGGTCTAGTGATGATAAATTCCTTTAGTTTTTGTTTGTCTGGGAAGGGCTGTACCTCTCCATTTCTAAAGGACAGATTTCTTGGTTGGCAGGAGGTTATCTGTTTTGTTTTGTTTTGTTTTGTTTTGTTTTGTTTTGTTTTGTTTTGTTTTGTTTCCTTTTTCTTTCAGCACTTTGAACATATCATCTCACTCTCTCCTGGCCATCGATGTTTCTGCTGAGAAATCTACTGATGATTTTAAGGGAGTTCCCTGGTATGTGACTAGTCACTTTTCTCTTCCTACTTGCAAATTTCTCTGTTTGTATTTGCTTTTATTATAGTGTGCCTTGGTGAATATTTCTTTATTCATCTGAGATATTTGGAATTCATAAAACTGAAAGTTCAGTTTTTCAGATCTGGAAATTTTTCTGTCGTGATTTCTTTAAGTAGGCTTTTGCCCCCTTTTTCTTCCCATGTGCCTTCTGAAACTTCCATAATACATATATTGGTTTACTTGATGATGTCCTACAAGTACTGTAGGCTTTCTTCACTCTTTTTCATTCTTTTTTTCTGTTTGTTCCTTTGACTAGGTAGTTTCAAATAATCTGTTTTTGAGCTCAGTGGTTCTTTCTTCTGTTTGTCTGAGTCTGCTGTTGAAGTTTTCTATGGAATCTTTCAGTTTAGTCATTGTATTCTTCAGCTTCAGAATTTCTGATTGGTTCTTCTTATGGTTTCTATCTTTGTTTACTTTCCCATTTTGTTCATGTATTATTATCCTGATTCTATTTCATTGTTTATTTGTGTTCTTTGCAGCTAGCTGAGCTGCTTTATGAAAATTCCTTTGAGTGCTTTTTCATGGCAGTTCATAGGTCTTGATTTCTTTAGGGTTTATTACATGTGCTTTATTTTGTTCCTTTGGTGGTGTTATGCTTCCTTGATTATTCATGATCCTTGTAGCTTTGCATTGCATTGGTGTCTGCACATTTGAAAAAATAAGCACCTCTTCCAGTTTTCACAAACTGGCTTCAGCTAGAAGGGTCCTTTAGCTGTCATCTTGTCCAGAGCCTCTGGTTGGGCCATCTGGGTGGGTTTATGGGTTGGCTTTCTGCTGGAGTTTTCAGGTGAACTGGCCTCATGCCTAGGTCCACAGAAACATGAAGGAAAGCAAAAGTCATAGGATTTCCCAACTCCTCATGCAAAAGGGAAGATCAAGCCTAGAAGCTGAGCCATGCAACACCTCCTTCCAAATGAATAGCTGTTACTAACATTCATTAACGATATCCCCATGGAATGATAAAATGTCTCAAGTATCTAGGAAGGACTGCCTCCACAGATCACTTATAACAAAATTTTTGCTGGCTTCACATAAACAAGGATGTTCAAATTGTAACACTGGGTTTTCAGGGTAAGTCTAGCTTCTAAAACTAAAGTCTGTTTGATTCCACACTGATAATGTTGATTACAAGTTTATCTTCTTAGGTGCAAAACAGAGGCAGGACAAGGTCAATCATTCTTCCACCTACCCAG
Source organism: Loris lydekkerianus (assembly GCA_963574355.1). NCBI lineage: Eukaryota > Metazoa > Chordata > Mammalia > Primates > Lorisidae > Loris > Loris lydekkerianus. The sequence continues at coordinate 109,694 of CAUYPK010163400.1, forward strand.
GTACATTTGCATAATTGATTCTTTCTTTACTCCCCTTTTCTTTTAAAATCTTCAGTAAAACATAGATTATCTTCAGTAAACCATAGATTTCCTAGGTACTAACTGAAGTTTCACAAGAATATAACCATTTGTCTTACCCCCTGTCCTTCCCTCTTTCTGCCTCCTTCACCCCTTTTAAGAAAATGTATAAACACTAAACCTCCTTAAAATCTCTTTGGAAAAAACAGTTACAAATGATTCTGTGGCTTGTATTTTTCCTGGATATGCCTTAAACCTGGCTTAATAAACTTTGATTGATTGAGATCCTGGCCTCAGTCACTCATTTTCGATTGTCAGGAACAAGACTGGATCCTTGGTCCAGTATGACTGGCCGGTGACTGGGTCTGGTACCTGTGTCTGCAAGAAGTGGGCCTGGTACCTGTGTCTGCAGGAACAGGCACGGAGCCCTGGTTTGGGGAAGGATGATGCAGGTAGTGTGAAACTGTCCTTCCTACTCTCTTCAGTTTGTCTTTTCTTCTATGCTTTGCCAAAGTACTGTAAGTTCTCAAATGGATTCCTTAGCTCTTGTGATAGTATCAGATGGTTGTTCAAACTGATATTTCTGTGAAAGGACCAGTACTGGAAATTCCTATTTTACCATCTTGCTGACATCACTGTTCTGCACTTACTTTTTAAGCTATACCACAGCATGGCAATTTTATGTATTTTCCAAAGCTTGTTTGACTGGATAGCTCATTTTATTTTTTAAGAGAATAAGGGCATAATGAAATAAGACAATTAAAACAATAAAGAATGATAAAACATTTTTTAAGAAACTGCCAATATTCTTGAAGGTATAATAGATATTTCTAAGGGTAAGGAAGGGGGTTGGCATCTGAGGGTTAAAAATTTCTCCTGAGAGCAAGAATAGGCTGCTAGTGATGAGCTTTTAAATCTTCTGTGAAACTCAGGGCTAACCTGAGGCTCAGTGAGAATTTGTTTAATTTCCCAGAGTACAATGCATAGAATAGAACTTTAGTAGTATCAGAAAATATGCCCCATTGTGGTTGTCCCTAACTGCTAATTTCACAGCACCTCAGCAAATGTGTCAAGTAAGTAGTAGTCCACATTTTCAGAAGCCAACTTTTCCTGGTGTATCAGGGGTCAAATTATTATGAAGTCTTATTATTCCCTCAATTAACATATTCCCCTCCATCCAGGACTGTGCTTACTGATTTAGGGGGAGGCCAAGAATTTAATGGAGCCTCCCAAATCGAAAGAGCCAACTGGAGCACAGTTTTTAATGGGCTAAAAAGATTCATGCTTCCTCGCTTCCATCACTTGAGAGGTAGTAAGGGAAGTCCCATGGTTTTGAAGTCAGACTGTGCACCTGAGTTAAAATCCACTATATCTAGCCATGACTCAACTCTCCAAACCTCAATTTACTTGTGTAAGACGAGATACATCAATTCCTTCATTGTAGGACTAATGGGAGAAGTAAATAGGATTCTGTATGTACTCATGGGCCAGACCTGTGTGTACTATGTCAGGTGCTATGCTGGATTTTCAGAGGTTGAACACATGCTGAACACACATGGTAGGCGTTCATTAAAGACTTTTTTAGTTGACTTGATCTCATAGAGTAATCGTGAAAACTCAAAAAATGAACAAAAAACACAAGAGAACATTTGAAGGACTTTGCAACTGTGCTATGAGAAAGGAAACTAAGAAACGCTTTCCACATAAGCCTCCTTTCCCAAAAATAGAAATGGAGAAATGAAGCTGGGAGAAGAAAAATAAGATATGTTTTGAGGATAAAAGAAAATTATTTATAGAAAAAATGTGTATGATGTGCCCACTAAAGTATCATTGTTGGTAAAAAAATATTTTGTGTAAGGTCAAGGCTTGATTCCTGGCCCCATTCACATCCAAGATGTGGATATTTAGAGCAGTATTTCTCAACTTCACCACATTGACATTTGGAATGATATTGCTTTGCTGTAGGGGACCGTCCCATGCATGCTAGTGTGTTTAGCAGTATCCCTGTCCTCTACCTTCTAAATGACCAAGTTGTGGCAACCACGAAAAGGCTCCAGATATTGCCAAATAGCCCTTGAGTGCTAAAACTATTCCCAGGTGAGAACCAATGTTTTTGGATCTATTTGACTAAAGAATGTAAGCCCCCCCCCAAAAAAAAAAAAAAAAAATATTTCTCCAGGAAAGAGATTCAGCACCCAGGCTTAGCCCAGTATCAGCACGTCAGTTTCTGGGACACATCGAGTACAGATGCTTCTGCTACCCAGATTTAACCTCTACTCCAGTTGTATGTTTGTGCCCAAGTTGGAAAAAGGCTGCAAAAATCAGAAAGATCTGTCTTTACTAAGTCTCTCAGACTCATTGAGAAATATCATCTTTCCTTATCTATCCTTTGCCCCCCTTGCTAACTGCACTCTCGCCACTCTGCCCCCACTTATGTTCTTCAAACATACAGGATTATTAATGTCTTATTTTGTATATTGCAGTGTTTTGACATCTAGGAGACTTGCTGACCCTGAAGGGACATTCTCTCTTAGAGCTAGGTGATTCCCAGAGGTTGCAAACAGCTAACCTGTTAGTGTGTCTTATATTCAAACTAATCAATTCAAATCTCACACCCCCAACTTTTCTACTGGGCTCTCACTCTCAGAGCCATTGTACTTCTTCCCAAATCACCCCAGGGCCAAGTATCAGGAAACTAGGGACAGCCCTAATGCCCTACAGCCTGCTGCAGTGCTTCAAACTAGCTAGTCCTAAGACTGCATTCCTGCCTCTCCTGTTCCTTCCCATGGAAATCACAGTAAAGGCTCTTCCTTCCCATGTTTCCCCATCAATCTTTCTGCCCCCTGACTGACTCTAATTTTTCCTGTGTGCCCCCCACCCATGGTGTGACATGCCCTCTCCTCTTGCAGGTGTGAGTATAACCAATTGATTTTCAATGACATATTTCCTGACCTGTTGGCCCCACCAAACCTAAATAACAAGAAAGCCTACATTTCCAAACACATGGATGGTACACTGCCAGCTTGGCTTTGCATGTGTGGTCCTCACACATATTTACCCACAGGGCAGCGTTCTCCGGTGCCTCAAGCATATCTCACATTCCTGACACAGCTTTTGCTCTTGAGTTTCTCCTGCCAGAGGCAACCTTTTTCTCCTGAAGACATCCCCAGACCTAGGTACATTCTGCACACTTCAGTCTCATCTCCATCATACACTTCCTCAGAGACCTCCTGTGAGCCACAGTCTGGGGTAAGCCCTTTGCCATCGCTCAAGGGCACCCCCCTGTCTTCACATTACTTAGCGCAGTCTGAGTTTGATACATGAGAGATTATTTGATTAAAGTCTGATTTCCCCTTTGAGATAGGAAATGCCAAGACAGCAGCAGCTGTGTCTACTTTTCTTATTATTCCTTTATATGCACTATCTGGAGCATGGTATGTACTTAATATTTTGGAATTGAATGGATGGAAGAATCTCTCAAAAACTCCTGGGAATGAGAGAAGGAGTTTTTGAAGAAAGCCTGAAGTCTTACAAAAGAAAGATGGAAAAGAGCCAGAGAAGTACTTTTTTTTTTTTTTTTTTTAGAGAGACGGAGTCTCACTTTATGGCCCTTTGGTAGAGTGCCATGGCATCACACAGCTCACAGCAACCTCCAGCTCCTGGGCTTAAGCGATTCTCTTGCCTCAGCCTCCCGAGTAGCTGGGACTACAGGTGCCCGCCACAACGCCTGGCTATTTTTTT
>CAUYPK010163401.1:0-13604 GCA_963574355.1 Loris lydekkerianus
AAAAAGATTGGAGGGAGGGGGGGGTGGGTAGAGGAAGGGGGGTTGGTAGGATTACACCTGCGGTGCATCTTACAAGGGTATATGTGAAACTTAGTAAATGTGGAATGTAAACGTCTTAGCACAATAACTAAGAAAATGCCAAGAAGGCTATGTTAACCAGTGTGATGAAAATGTGTCAAACGGTCTATGAAACCATTGTATGGTGCCCCATGATCACATTAATGTACACAGCTATGATTTAATTAAAAAAAAAAAAGAAAAAAGAAAGAAAAAATGGGCTTTAATTAAAGAGTCACAGGTTTTCATCCCGTATCTGCTCCATACCTCACCTTGAAGAGGTTATTTTACCTCCTAAAGGCTCATATTTCTCAGGCTGAAAAATGGAGTTTGTGTGAATATTTAATAAATACATATAATATAAGCAGTTATCACTCCCTACCCAGTTTCTCTTCCAGTCTTAATTTACTCAGTAAATTACACCATCATTCACAGGTGAGAGTTAACTTCAATCTAACAGTTTTATCTGATCACTATCCTCTAACCTTAGGGAACTATTAATACATTCTTCCTGTTAAGACTCCAACATATAGATTAAATCCATCCACTTCATTTCCCTACCCTGTTGCCATCGTTGCCTAACCTGAGACTACTGGGACATACTTGCCTCCTCCTCAGTACTGAGAACAATCTATGCTCTTTAGAGCAGCCACTGCAACTCTAATATAAACCACATGATGCTTAAAGCCTGCAGTAGTTTTCTACTGCACTTAGAATCAAATGCTAACTGTTTACCATCATTGTGTCCATATAATCTGTCCCTGTCCACCTATTCTACTTCCCTTCTAAGTATTCCTATCATGCCATCTTCCTCACTATTTCTTCCATACACTGAAGTTTTAGCTGTGTCCTTTCAAAGAGGGCTCCCAGATTCACTTATCTAAAGTAGTAATTGCCATACTACATCCAGTTCCTCTTTATTATTTTACCTTAATTTTATGCTAACTCTTATGATATTGGTGATTATATTTATCATATACTTGATAGTTTGTTTACTTAGTTTCCTAGGATTGGAATTTAACTTTCTTGAACACAATAATATGGTTGATCTTGTACATGTTTTATGCCCAGTACCAAAAGCAATGCCTAGTGTGTTTTGAAATGTAATGAAATAGGGTGGCACCTGTGGGTCAAGAAATAGGGCACTGGCCCCATATACCAGAGACGGTGGGTTCAAACCTGGCCCCAGCCAAAAACTGAAAAAATAACAAAAAAAAGAAATGTAATGAAATATCCACTATACAAACAAAAATTGAAGTTCTTGGAGGGGGGAAATATGTCTGACTTAAATAATATCTGATTTTGGAGAAAACAACTATGGGCAAAAATAAAGAGCATATTTTTCTGATGAAGAAGAAAGACTTCAAATCTCCAAATGGAGGCAAAAGAACAGATGCATGTATGAAGGTTGCATAAATAATTTTCTCATAAGATGCTCATAAAAATACAAAGCATTTTAAGAAAATATATTAACATTTTGGTTAGCCCCAGATTTTATTATTGATCGATGATATCTAAAAGTTGTATGTAGGCCAATACAAACATTCAAAACCTAAATTATTGCCAATGGCATCTAATATCTAAAACCTGAATGCAGCATCTCTGATACATAAACCAAAAAATTAAAGGATATTTGCTGATTAGTCCTTAAGCAGTTAAAAAAGAAGAACAGTTACTGTGGTTATTTAGTGATAGGAATATATAATATTGGAAATCAAAATAAAATTGACAGCATTTCCACTAGTCTGTACTCACTGTGCACGGAGTCTGCATCCACGGTTCCCCATCGATCTGCATTGGCAGAGACTTGCTAGTCCTGGAGGAAAATATTTCACAGTAAGTACCAGACTGAAATACTTCATTATAGACAATGTGTAAGATTTAAGATAGTGTGATCAGGGAAGGCAAATATGGTAATAGATGGGCTCTAAGGTTAACTTTTTTCAAAGGGGTTTCAACTTTTTGCTATTAATGAATACCATGAAAGATATCTTGGTCACAGGAATATTAAAAGCTTCATGGTAAATGTGGTGATATAAATAAAAATGCCGGATGCTAAAAGAAAAACATACAAGTTTATGTTTCATGAGACAACCAGAACTCCTAGGCCGACACAGCCTCCTAGCTTTCATACTTTCCTATTGGAAAAGCTATTGGATATTCCAGATTTCCCAGTACCAACATTTTCATACAAATAATGTCAATTATGTTTGTGTTACAATATTTCATTTCACCTTAGAATCTTTTTCATTTTTCCCCCTTCAGATAAAATTTTGGAAAAAATTTTCTTGACAATTTAATCCACATATAAGAATCTTACTGCACAAACTGTACAAAAATGTATTATTTAATTTTACAGAAAGAATGTGGCACTTTAGTCCATAAAATAATTTAAGTCAGTGGAGTGTCAACAGTGTTTTCTCTGATTTATTTACCTGGTAAATATGTAGGGGCTTCAATGGGCTCAAATGAGTATGAACTAATTTGAAGGAATAAAATTTGTGTGTTAGAATTGGTTTGCCAATGTGTGAAGGATAGTTAACAAGAGAGAATTGGATTTCAATGAATCTGATAAGCAATTCCTAACTAATATTTTGTAAAATCTGCCAATTTCCATTATTTGGAAATATATCAGTATGTTGACTGAGGCTCTGCCCTGTCAAATTCCTTTGTCAATTACACAGAAAGAACTACCTGATAACCACGCAGGAGCACTGAGCCAGTCGCCGGCCAGCACTTTTCAGTCCTGTGTATATTTGCCCCATCTCCATGGCTCCTTCCAAGCCAACCACTTCCAGAAGCTGGTCACTCAGATCTGAAAGAAAATAGATGCCCCGTTAGTGACAGTGCATACATAGGCAAATGTCTACAATTTAGGCCACTAGATGTTATGAAGATTACAAAAAATCTGGAAGTCACTTCACAAATAAACCTTCTTTGCTTTAGAAAGTGAAAGTAATGAAAAGATGGCCTACTTTCATAATGTTCAGTTTAACTAAACCTCAAGGTTCTGTGGAAAATGATTTGCTGTCAGCTTATTCTAAAACAAATTGGAAAGAATAGATTCTGAGCCAAGAAATACCAAAAAATATACCAGTAGTTTTTAACATCAACAAACTTAATGTTATTCCACATGTATATATGGAACATTTATACATCCCACATCAGACATTTGGCAGCAAACACATTTCGACACTATAAATAAAGTATGAAGATAAGCTGTCAAACATGATTTTGTTAAATTACTCGAACAAGAGACCTTGAAGATCATAGAGTTGAAGTTTATCATTTTATAGATTAGAACTCTCAGTTCCTAAATCACTGAATGGCTTGTCCACAGTAATCATAACTTTGCATGGAAGTTCAAGAGACAACAGTAGTTTTTTAAAGTATTTTTTCTCATATTAAGGAATATTCTACCACAATACTGTTTGGGAGTAGATTAAATAATCAGCACAGTGTAATCATCATCATCATTATTATTATTATTATTAACAGAAGATATTAAGAAGGGGCTAATAGTAAGGGGTATTGCTTATTGAGAATTTGCTAAGCGCCCATCAGTGGACTGATCTCTTTCTATACATTATCACAACTGCTCCCCTTTAAAACTAATTTGAGATAAATATGATTATCCCTAGTATATATATAGAAGCTAAAATTGGGGACATTAACAGTTTATTTTTATTCACATACCTAGAAAGAGACAGAGTCAAAATATGAACCGAAAACTTTGATACACTATGTTACATTTGATAAATCAAATGACAAGAACATCTTTATAAAAATTATTGAAATGTTTCATAAATAGGGATGACGGTTGGTGCTAAAGTGCCAGATGTGTGCCTGGTGATATTTATAAAACAACAACTACCAATATCTAGAGGATGAGCTTCAAGGGCTCTTTCTAACCTGAAGATCTGTATTCAGCCCGAAAACATATCAGTAGAAGTCACAGCAGTAAAATCCTTGAGAGTCCTGCCCCGAGACTCAGTGACAGCCCATGTGCTCACCTGTGTAACTCAGACTGACAGGACCCTGGATTTGGAGGCGGGAGTCTAGGTATACACATGTAGCCCTTTGTAATTGTAATAGTCTTATGTATGTTTAAATGTAAATAAGTCATTTCATATTGTTTAGTCACAGAAAAATCCTGGGGGTTAATATTTAGTGGGAGGCATGATTATTACATAAAATAATTATGTAATAGCTGGTCACAGATGAAGACGAAATCATACAAAAACAAATCTATTTCATGTGGAATCCATTTTGTACAGAAAGTCTTCACTCCTCATTAATGAATCCATTTTAGCACGGAGTTCAGAGATGTCAATGATCATTTTCATTGTAATTCAACTGTGTGGTGACAACTAGTTCTTTGAAATCTCAACATTCATTAGCCCCATGATTATTGAAAAATTTGACGTAGGCAATTTAAACAAAATATGTGACCAAGCCTCTATATTTTTAAGTGAAGAAAAAATAGAAACCATTATTTTTAATTTTAAGCTATAGGTGCAACAAGACATTACCCCTAGGAAAAACAATATTTTAGCTATAAAATCAAATGTTAACAAGTCATAATAACTCAGAGCATCCACCTTGCTGTTTTAAATCGTATTTAGACTTATTTCTCATGAAACTTACTCTGTATTTCTAGTTTAAATTTATGTTGCCAAGAACAGATGGACAAGGAATGGAAACATATTCTTTCAGCTGTAGCCGGCACTAAAATGTGCTTGGCTCCATAGCCTGTGTGTTAATAGACGCATTTCTTAGATATATGTCAACCAGAAAATGACACTGTGGCAAGTACTAAAATCCCAGATGTGTGCTTGATGATATTTATAAAACAACCACCACCACATTGTGACCACACCACAGGATTAGAGTTCACATTTAATATTGTGTATTTTACACTGATTCCTAAATAGTTAGAACATCCATGCTAATTTTTGTAAGGATCTGAAGATTGTTGATAGGAACTATTCTATAAGAAATGAAACACGTTCTCATGACAGAGTTAATCCGTGAGCCCTAACTTTTTCATGAATCACAGGGATTTATCTACATCTACACCATATTGCTTCTGTCTACCACCCTCCTTCTGCTTTTTTTTGCTTTTAATTTGTCTTTGTTTTTCTCCCTGCAAAAATACCCTGAAAATCAATTCTGTCATTAATAATCCATAATGAAGATATTTTTTACGAATTTAGAAGACCAGTGCTTTTAAACTTTCATGTTCTTGCTAACATAAATAATTATATGGGGATAGTGAAATGTTAGTAACTCTAGAAAAGGTAAATAACTACCATATTTTTTGTGTTTAGGTGTTCAGGGGAAGAAAAATGAAGCTAAATTTGTGCTTTGCAAATTTGCTCCCCTAACACTTCCACATTTTTTGCTGCAGTGAAATTTGTAATGTCTGCATACAATTGATGCCTTCTACCTGCTTTCGTTGAGATGAGGATCCTGATTGATTTCCGGCCAAGAGAGTTTCTATATAATTTTGAATTCTTTGCCTATATGTTGTCAAAGACTTCCTCACCTCACATTCTAGTTAAAATTTATTTTAAGTGCAGCTCTCCTATGGATGTTCTTAGTAACTAGTTTAACCTACTTAACTGGGTTGCTAACTGGCTTTTGACTTTATGTTTTAAGAGTAGGAATAGCAAACTGTGGTCCATGGACCAATGCCAACCCACCGCCTGTTTTTGTATGGCTTATGAAATAAAAATGATTTTTATACATTTAAAAAGTGGAAAAACATTTTAAAAGGCATAATATATTGTGACATCTGAAAATTATATGAAATTCAAATTTCAGTGTCTATAAATTAGTTTTTCTTGGAACACAGCCATGCTCATTTGTTTAGGTCTTGTCTATATCTGCTTTCATACTACGATGGCAGAGTAGAGACCAGATGGCCCACAAAGCTGAAAATATTTACTATCTGGACCTTTAGATAAAAACTTTGCCAACCTGTGCTTAAGTGAAATATGAACTCTCTCAAGATCACTGAGGTTTTCATGTTAGTATTTTGCTATAAATGATAAATGGTGTTTTTATGCCTGAAACATATAATGTTTGAGCACTTAATTTACAGTGTGCGTGTCCATGTTTAGAGCAGCTGTTGTCAACCATGGAGCTGCACCATCCTTGCGTGCTATGAGGTTTACTATAATCTTTTTGCTATTTATGAAGAAACATCAAATTTTCAAAATAACTTTATTACCAAATAAACTAAGATAGCTTAACATTCAATATTATGCGTATTATGCTCAATCATTACATTCTTGTGGCTTTCCTGAGTGGTGAGAAAAAGTAGGCATAGATAGGAAGGCAGAAGTTGCAACCGTACCTGGAGATCTGGTGGGGGTTCGCTCTACCTTCAAGAGTCCAAAAGTATTACAAAATCCTGACACTTCGGTACTGAGATGTGTGTGTCTGTCTAAAGGAATATTTGCTTTTGTTCCATTCAATGGAATGAGGAATACTTTTAAAGTGGAAAATGTAGGTTTCTGAAATAGTTGACATGTTCCAAACATCTCCATGGGAGTAACAGAGGCAAGAAAATCTTTTAAATTAAGTAAATTTATATTTTAGACAGAAAGTCTATAAAAGATGTTCAAAGGGGAAAAATAAGTTAATAAAACCACTCAAATTGAGTCACATCAGATCAGAACTCTTAACACAGGATCTGTGAATCTACGTAGAGAAAAATATAACTTTATTTTCACTAAAATGTAATTGAAATTACGCACTTCTGTTCAAGTATAAATTTAGGCAAGAAACCATAGGTGTAGTAACAATACCTGTGACTTTCTCACTGATAGATACCATAGATATTTCCAAATCACTTTATGGCTGTTACAATATTTTATTTTAAATCATAGCACTAACTTTTAATTATGCACAATCTGTAAATGTCTTCATTAGTCTCTATAAGACACTTTCAATTTCATGTTTAAATGTAAAATTTTTTTGTTTGTGCATAATGTTTCAAAATACTCCATATATTCATTATTATTTTTAAATGTCAATAACTATTGAACTTCTTAAGGTTTATTAACTTAATAAGAAATTGCATATATTACTTTCTTTTTAAGCCTATATATTTAATTTTATGAATTTTAAAACATTAGTCTGAGATATTAGTAGATTTCACCAGACTGGCAAAGAGGATGACAGCCTTAAAATAGTAAAAAATCCTACTTTACAGTAAAATCTGCCTTTGACTTTATAAATCGTTTCCTGAACATCATTATCACTGCATTAGTTTGTTGCACAGGTAATCAGGGTATAAATGTAAATTTGAAAGTCAGGGGCACATATAGATTAGAGAACACAGGAGCAGCACAGCTAATAAGTGGATGATATTTATTCATAGCTTAGTCTCTTCATGTTTGACAGTTATGCCCTGATAATATGTCTCATTTTGTAATTGTCTCAGACTGCCATATGTGAGGGAACAGAAGAAGATGCATTACAAACACAGACTGAATGTGGGTTGTAGCATTTCTCAGAATATACTGAAGAAATGAGGAGGGAGGGGTGGTGCAGAGCAGGACAAACCCCTTGATGTTTGGTGTCCAGCCACATTCTGCACCTCCGTGGGAGGCCACATGCAGGTGTACTCATTGACTCCACAGGAGCATTTTGCAATCATCATCAATTGCCACTTATTAAATCCTTTTCTGACTATGGTAAGACTAGTCTAGCTAGAAAGTTGTACCTTCTGTAGACTGTATGCCTTCCAATGATGCTTCATTTATCTAGCAACAATTTGAAACATGTCTGATGAGCTAGAATACACCTTTAAAAAGCAACTATAGATATGAAATTCATCCACCAAAGAAAAGGCTTCAAGTATTCCTTTTTAAAATTCCACCTATTTCCCATTGATTCCTAATTTAAATGTACATAAATAGATGTTTTCCCTGACCTGCTTAAATTAGAAGATGTGAATTATAAAATGTAATGGATAGAGATAGCTGCAGCAAAAATTTATTAATGTGGATACCGTGTTCCACAGCACATATAAATATGTAAACAAAAACATACTTTTGGCACCTTAGAGAATGTAGAATATAACTGTAGGTCTATTAAGAAAAGAGAGAGTTATATATATATCTTCTATGAAAAAGCTTCCAGCTAAGAAATTTACAGGCATTTTTCCACTTAAGATTCTCAACAATTGAGGCTGATAACCGATGATTTTATGGATGAGGAAACTTGTTGAAGTCTTCATATAATTAAAAATCTTATTTTATAATTAGTTATTGTTTTAAATTCTATGTTACTTACTGTGATAGTGACAACAGCAAGAGCTAACCGATTAAATTTTATCAGGGATAGAAGATTATATGCACACTCCTGCACAGGGTGGATATAAAGTTTATGTGTAATTTAAAATAGTTTAACATAGTAAATTTCACACCAACTGTACATCCACCCTGTGGACACATCTTAAAATGGAGCTGCTGAAAATACTACCAATAAATGTGTTTGTAGGTCATCACAAAATTAAAATAAAGTACAAACCCCTATTTATAATAACTATTAAAAGTAATGTGGGAATTGCATTCTGAAGAAACTCTATCAGAATGCTTACAGTGTGGCCCTACCTTAAACACATGTGGCTATGCATGCCAACCACCAGTCTGACAATAGCCGTGCTTCCCTAGACAAGGCTGCAGGGCTGACATGCACTTTCACACACATGTGTGCCAATCCGGGGGTAGCCCCACCTCCCTAGACAGACCACTGCAAAGCTGCTTGGCACCACCACTTGCATGCCCAGCCCAAAAGCCAGTCTGGTGGTATCCTTATCTTCCCAGGCTGTCTCAGGGCCACCTGCCCCCACCATGCCTGCACATGCACTCACTCAGCTTGACAACCAACCCAGTACCAGCAGAATCATACCACTCACATTACAAAGTTCTGCAGCTTAGGGCACTGGGGCAAACACTGATATCACTGCTAAAGATTACAGCTAAAATGACCACATTGAAACCACACTGCTGATTCCACCCACAGCAGCCCAACTGCTGATTCCACCCACAGCATCATATCCAGCTAACATTTTAGGACTCATGTACCGGAAAGTCTCTTTCTACAAAAGGTAATACATAAAATTAGGAGGGGGGGGGGGATGTTAGTATTTCATTAGATTCACTGTTTTAGGAACATGAAAAAAAGCAATGAAACATGACACCTCAGAAGAAATACAATAAGTCTTCAGTTACAGATTCCAATGAAAAGGACATTTATGAAGTTCCATAGAGGAATTTAATATAATAGTTTTGCAGAAAATCAGCAAGATACAAGAGAACACAGATGAGCAATTCCTAATCCAACTGAAAAATTCAACAAAGAAATAAATACCCTAAAAAGAACCAAGCAGCAATCTTAGAGCTGAACAATTCAATAAATAAATTAAAAAATACAATTGAGAGCTTCAACAACAGACTAGATCAGGGAGAATAAAGAATTTCTGAACCTGAAGATAGGTCTTTTGAAGTAATCCAGTGAAAGAACAAAAAATAAAATAAGAATAAAAAAAAAGAATGAAGAAAGCTTATAGTATTTAGGAAACATGATCATGCAAACAAATTTTCACATTATAGGAGTGACAGAGGGAAAGGGATAAAGAAAGCCACAGAGAGATTATGTAATGAAATAATAGCTAAAAATTTCTCAAGTGTGTATTTACTGCAAGAAATATGTACATTCAGATACATAAAGGTAAAAAGTACCCAGTTAGACTCAACCCAAATGATCTCTGAGGAATATTATAATCAAACTGTCAGAAGCTATAGACCAGGTGTCCTCAGACTTTTTAAACAGGGGTCCAGTTCACTGTCCCTCAGACTGTTGGAGGGCTGGACTACAGTTTAAAAAAAAAAAAAAACTGTGAACAAATTCTTATGCACACTGCACATATCTTATTTTGAAGTAAAAAAAAAAAAAGTGGAAACAAATACAATCACACCACCTCATGTGGCCCACAGGCCACAGTTTGAGGACCCGTGCTATAGACAATGAGACAGTTCTAACAACCACAAGAGAAAAGCATTAGGTCACACATAATAAAATCCTTATTAAACTTTAAGAAGATTTCTGAGGAGAGGTTGAAATGATATATTCAAAGTACTGAAAGAAAAAAACCTGTTAGTCGGGAACTCCATAGATGTATTAGCAAAGCTATCCCTCAGAAACAAAGATTTTCCTAAATAAGCAAAAAATGAGAGAATTCATCACCACTAGACCAAGAAATGCTTGAAGGGAGTGTTAAAACTGTGAACAAAAAGACAATTATTACTATTATTGAAACATCCAAAAGTATAAAACACACCAGTAGAGGTAAATTAATAAATCAAATTCAGAATACTCCAATGATATATGTAGTCATGGTGCCTTGAGTAACTTTCAATTCTCTAGTGTAAAAGTTTAAATTCAAAGTGGTCAAAAACAACAACTTCAATTAATGGCTAAGAGAGACACAATTGACAAAAAAGAAATAATTAAGGCAAAAAAATAGAAATTGTGTGTTTGTGGGAGGGTATAGCATATAATTATGTAGACAAGATTAAGTTTATATCAGCTTAAAGCAATCTATCATAATTTTAACAGTCTTTATGTTAGTTTCATGGTAACTTCAAAGAAAGGAATTAAAACAGAGAAAGAAGAAAGAGAAAGTAAATAAAGCTTAGAACCACAGAAAACTATCAAACCTCAGAAGAAGAAAGGAACAAAGCATATACCACTACAAAAGAATAAGAAAACAATTAACAAAATGACAAGAATAAATTCTTATCTATCTTTAATAACCGTGAATATAAATGAATTAATTTCTCTAATTAAAAGATACAGAGTGGCTGAATGGGTAACAAAACAAGATCCACCAATATGCTGCTTACAAGAGACTTGTCTCACCATTAAAGACAAAAAGACTGAAAATGAAAGAGTGAGAAAAGGTATGTCATGTAACCAAAAACCAAAAGCAAACACATAAGGCCATACTTATATGAGATAAAATAGACTTTAAGTCAAAAATGTAAAATGAGACAAAAGAGGTCCTTTTATAATGATAAAGGAATCAACTTACAAAAGGATATATATCACCTTGATATATAAAACAAATATTATTAGACCCCTAAAGGAGAGATAGACTGCAATACAAAAATTGTTGGGGACTTCAATACCATTTTAACAATAGAAAGGTAGTACAGACAGAAAACTCAAAAAAAAAAAAAAAAAAATTGGATATATACTATACTATAGATCAGGTTCTCAACCTGTGGGTCATGACCCCTTTGAGAGTTGAGCGACCCTTTCACAGAGGTGGCCTAAATACACCCTGCATATCAGATATTTACATTACGATTCATAACAGTAGCAAAATTACAGTTATGAAGTAGCAATAAAAATAATTTTATAATTAGGGGTCACCACAACATGAGGAACTGTATTAAAGGGTCTCAGCATTAAGAAGGTTGAGAACCACTGCATAACATGCATTTAACAGATATATGCAGAGCACCCCATCCAAGAGTTGTACAACACACATTCTTCTCAAATTCAAATGGAACATTCTCAAGGATAGATGACATGTTAAGCCAAAAAACAAGTCTTAAAAAATTTAAGAAGATAGAGATTATATCAAGTATCTTTTTTGACCACAATAGTATAACACTAGAAACAAATGACAACAATATTAACAATAAAAACATTGGAAATTTTAGAAATACATGTAAATTGAATAACATCTTCTTAAACAATGGGTCAATGAAGAAATCAAAGTAAAAATTAGAAACTTTCTTGAGAAAAATGAGAAGGGAAACACACTGTACTAAAATCTATGAGACACAATAAAAGCAGCTTTTAGAGCAGGGGTTCTCAAACTACAGCCTGTGGGCCACATGTGGCCCACTGAGGACATTTATCAGGCCCGCCAGGTGTTTTTGCCACAGCTGCCTGTCCTGCTTAGTAGCCGACTTGTCCCGGACCGCAGTGCGCATATGTAGAATGTGCACCAACTCTCCAACTCTGTTCCTTCCCTCTGTCTCTCCCCGCCGGGTGTTATTGCCATCCTGCTTAGCAACCCACTATCCGGGCTGCAGTGCGCATGTGTGGAATGTGCCCCACACCTTCCAATTCCCCTCCTACTCTCCGACTCCACTCCTTGTCTCTGTCTCTCCCCACCCCCCCTCTCTCTGTCTCTCAACTCCTCATCTCAGTCTCTGGTGTAATCGAAGGAGTGACCAGGTTGCCTGTGCAGAACCTGCTGCTGCCTAAGGACTGAGTTAAAAACAAGTTAGGATTTTTTTTTTGAAGTTAGGAGGTTTGCCAAACCATGAATAGTTTGGAGCTGGACTGGGCAAAACTAGCCAGTGTGATAACTGATGGTGCTCCTAGCATGATGGGGTCTAAGAAAGGAGTAATTGCTCTCATTAACCAAGACATGGACAAACATAACCATTCTCATCCAATAGCCATACACTGCCTCATCCACCAATAAGCGCTGTATAGTAAATCACTGAAGTGGGACTCTGTTATGAAAACTGTGGTATCTTGTATTAACTTCATTAGAGGTAATACACTAAACCACCAACAACTTCAGGAATTTCTGTCTGAGCTAAATGTTGCCTGTGAAGATGTTCCATACCACACAGAAGTCCATTGGCTGAGTCGAGGGAGAATTTTGAAACATTTCTATGACCTACTTCCACAGATTACAGCTTTTCTGCTCTCAAGAAACAAGTACCAAAGCTCAATGATGCAGAATGGAAATGGCACCTTGCCTTTCTGATAGATGTAACAGAGCTACCCAACAACTTCAATGTGCAACTTCAAGGAAAGGGGAAGCTCATCTGTGATATGCAATCACATGTGAAAACATTTGAAGTAAAATTAGGCCTTCTCATCAAACAAGTGAAAGAGGAAAATTCCTGCCATCTCTCCACAACTCAAAATCTGTTAGCAGAAAATCCATTGGTTGCATTCCCAAATAGAACATGTGTGGATTCACTGGAAAAGTTGCAAAAGGAGTTCCAATTTAGATTTAAAGAGCTTCATCTACATGAACAGGACATACAGCTTTTCCATAACCCATTTTCTATTGACATTGAAAATGTGAATATGATTTACCAAATGGAATTGGCTGAACTGCAGAATTGTGACTCTCTGAAAGATGCATTCAAGTCAAGCAGCCTTCTTAATTTCTATGCATCTCTCCCCTCTGAGACATATTCTAATCTCAGGAACCATACACTCAAAATGGCAACCATCTTTGGTAGCACTTATGTCTGTGAACAGACTTTTTCCAGAATGAAACATCTGAAATCTCCAACCAGAGCTAGACTAACTGATGCACACTTGCATCACATGTTACGACTAGCAGTGACAAATATGGAACCGAACATTGACCATCTCATTAGCCAAAAGCAGGCCCATAGTTCCCATTGAAATACTGGTAAGTCTGTTGATTTAACTTTACTTGTTCTTCATTTTAAATATTGTATTTGTTCCCATTTTGTTTTTTT
>CAUYPK010163403.1:0-21700 GCA_963574355.1 Loris lydekkerianus
AAAAAAAAAAAAAAGAAAAAAAAAGTGCATGTCATGTGCCCTGTTTGAAATTCCAGATGTGAGGTGGAAGCAGCAAATTATAACTTCATTTTTTTCCATTTTTAACTTAGGCAAAATATTAATTTTCAAGTATTAGCCCCAGAAGTTTCAAGAGTTGGACTCTTGAATAGTGAGTTCTATTGATATATAGCTGACTTTGCTATTTGAAGTCATCTTTCCCAGCCCTCAGCCTTAGAACCTAGTTTCGTTACTGATGGATTTAACAGACTTTTAGACAAATTTGGTCCAATTGTCGGTACTGAAGGTTAGATTTGGAAAATGAAAAAATAATAAGATTACATCATGAAGACTTAATTTCCCTGGTAATTCCCAATTTATCTGTACCTGTGATCCAAGTAAGGCCTTTCTGAATGTATTTTATATTTCCTAAAGAAATAGGGAATATGCTGTCAGTGTAATCACCTCTGTTCACAATCATTTACTTTGATTTGAAAATCTAACTCAAGCCTCTTGAATTAGACATTCCAGTCGGGATTAAGTAGAGCCATGTTAAAACAACAGCAACTGCCATATTGGTAGTTTCACTGCTGAGTAGGACTTCTCATAAATTGACAGTAGAGCTTTATTAGAAGCTAAAACTTTGTCATTTTTCTCCATAGATGTTTCTAACAGTTTGACAAAAGAAAATAAATGTACTTTTAAGTAACACGAGATTCTGAGTCTAGAAGCAAATTTCATTTCCTCATGTTATATCTAATATCCATTGACATGGATTAGAGAGGACTAATTATATCTTTTTAGCATGATGAAATGTGGACCCAGAGTAGTGGAGAGAAAGCAGTAGACCTATTCATTGTCCACTAGCATGTTGGAGAAGGCATGAATTTGTCCTTTTTTTTCCTACTGCCAATTACTCTAAAATAGCTAACTCTCAAGAAAATTGATTTAGACCATCTCTTATTCAAGGCAAAATATTTCAGCCCTATTTTTAACCCTGTGTTGTAAGATTAGGCTAGTTTAAAAAAAAAATTATATTTGGAAATAGAAAGGCAAGTGGTTTATTTCTTCCCTTTTTAAATTCCTTTTTTAGAGACACATAACTGCAGGGAGAGTGGATTATGTCTCTAAACACATTGTGGGTTGAAGGAATTTGGGAGTTTGAGTTTTGAACTCGGCATAAACCTTTTTCCCCCAGCCCACATGTCACCCTGTATACAAAAGCTCTCTGGATTCCTAAAAGTCAATAGATTGGGCAAAATGACTTTAAATCAGTACGAGACATACTTTAAAAGAGTTTGTGCTTTTGCACATTGGTAGCAGGCAAGTATGTTTGACTTATTTTGATGGCATCAATATTTGAACGCAGTAACTAAGATTGTCATTGTGTTTGGACTTCTTTTTTCTGAAGTTCTAAAACAGTTATATTAGTAGGGATTTATTCTTCCTTTTGGGCCTTCATGCAGATGTGTTTCCAAGATCATTTTTAAAAATCCATCTGTCTGATAAATTTCCAGTCTATAGGAATCTTCACTGCCAATCATATCTGTCAGTGGCTTCCTTAGACTAGATTCTTCACTTCCAAAGCTGGGACTGATGTCCTGCCAGTAGAGAATCTACAGAAATAATTTGAATGAATTAAAACCAAATCTTGATAGCAGGAGACAGCTTCCTGATCTAGATGTACAATTAGAATTTAGGTTGGAAATTACTTTAAAAGGTGTTTTGGGGGATGTCTTTAATCTCTGTGTAAATACCCACATGCTTATGCATTGTAAACCACGTGTGTATTCCTATGTATGAATTTGTAGAACTGACTTCTGCTTCAAGAGAAGCTGCACCTTTAATTTTATAAGGTCCCCTCTA
Organism: Loris lydekkerianus; assembly: GCA_963574355.1. NCBI lineage: Eukaryota > Metazoa > Chordata > Mammalia > Primates > Lorisidae > Loris > Loris lydekkerianus. The sequence goes on from CAUYPK010163403.1 coordinate 1,864, forward strand.
CCTGTAACCCTATAAATGTTTGTAAATAGAACACTAAAATTTGTATTGATAGGATCAATTTGGGAATATCTGCTGAGAGACCAAAAAGTTCATTTTTTTAAGTACCTTGGTTAAAGAGTAAAGATTATTCCTCTTGCTTATTTTTTAAAAGAAGAATGCACTTTAACAAACATAGAGCTGCATGGGCAATTCAAACAAATCCATAAAGTGCAGTACTCATTCAGAAATCACACTTCCTGAAAACCGTACAAAAACAGAGTCCAGATGGGCTGTTGATCTCACTGCCTGTAGGTTGAAGCTCAGATTCTGATCAATTTTGAGACGAGCAGGGCTGCTTCAAAAGAGCAATGTGAATACAGCCAGAAGCTTCAGACAGGTCTGTAAAAATGGCGGGTCCGGTATTTACCACTAACTAGCAAAACTGACAGAAAAACTCATAGAGAAAAAAGTTAAGAATCCTTCCTGCTGGTGTGCACTCCTTACAATAGACTTTTGCAAATGGAGTTTTACAGTCTATATTTAAAAAATTGTATGTTTGTAACAAATAAAGTATGCGGAAAAGTGAATGACAATCTTGTGCTAGTGTCTCTCATTTAAGGAACTGTGTGGCAGTCGGGGAGGGAAATGGTTCCTGCTGGGCCTCACAAATGGGTATGGAATTGGGGCTTGAAAATTAAGGCACATTTCATCTGAACTATAGACAATTCTAGAACTTACAGATTCCCATAACCCTTTTTTGGTGAGCAATCTGTGGAGTGAGTCATAATCGCAAGTTAGTGTTAATGCTGTGTTTCATAACCCAGACAGCCCATTTGCTTCCCCTGATTTTTTCCATCATTCACAGTGATTTGAAAGAAACTGCTGTCCCAGGTGTTCCCTTATTTGTCAGCATCATAACTAAGGCAAATCTTCTCTTCCCCTAATGTTAAGTGAAAAGTAAAATTACTGTTCCATTGATTCTGGCTGGAGGTTCCCAGATTTTTGGTTACAAGAACCCTTTTAGAACTTAACTAAATACACCTGAGGAGCCTTTATCTCTTTGGGCTATATCTATAGATATTTATCATATTAGAAATAGGAACATTTCCAAGGCAAAACTAACAAAGCACACATTCCATCTGCCGTTGGAACGGTGACATCATCAAATCATTTGACCTCTGGAAAACCTCACTGTAAACTTAGGACTTACTAGGGTATGAAGGTGAAAAAGGTAAATAATGATGTTCTGAAAGTAGTTTTGTCCTCTTGGACTCTCCTGAATCTCAGGAACTCCTAGGGAATTTTGGATCACTCTGAGACCACTGAGCTAGACTGATGAGTAAATTATGCCTTTGTGAAAATGAGGAATGGGTTTATAATCTTAATCTTTTAGTTCTCACTTTATATTATAAACTCTTGGTTTATATTATAATCAAATATGTATATGTTTATTTATATTATGAACACAGACACCTGTGATTGTCTGCTTTTACAGTCTGGCAGGAGAGCTTTGAATGCTGATGCGCAGACCAACCATATCAGAATCTTTGTGACACGGGGGTGTGCTTTGTGTGTACTTTTGCCTTTTTAAACACCGTAGGTGATTCTAGTGTACAGTCAAGGAGGAGAACCAGTGGCCTGTGGGAACTGAAGTTCTAAAGAAAGACTGAAGGATTGGGAATCTCTGCCAGAAGAAAACAATTCAGTATAGCAGAACATTCCTTGAATGTATCTATGGCTTTCACCTTGTAACCACTGTGCCTGAATTACCCACAATACAACATAAACTTCTGCAATAACTAATCTTAAGAAAAGTTTGCAAATGAAATCCTTGAGTATTGTGTTAGTAGTCCCCTCGCTGGGAAACTCTTGAGTTTTACTAACACAGAGGATCATGGATCAGAGTTAGCTGAACGGGTTAAACATGGATTGCTGAGTTTCTCATTTAGCAGATCTGGGGGATGTGGACCTAAGAAGATACATTTCTAACAAGTTCCTGGGCCTAAGAAGATACATTTCTAACAAGTTGCCAGATAATGCTGGTCCTATTGGTTTGATGACCACACTTTGAGACTCACCGTAGAAATCACAAAAGTTCTGAGGAAAATTAGCCTAGTTGTTGACAAGTGACAGTGGCCTCAGGAAGTATTTGCCCTGATGAATTCTATATCCCTGCCAAGCCCTGCTGTGGCTGGGTCTGCTTCACTAGAAAGCCTACTGTAGGTGGTTTGAATTTTTTAGCTTCATGTAAAGTTCATTACTACACAGGTTTAAGAATAGATGCAGCCAAGCTACAGCCTGAAGAGCTGTTTTGAAGCGAATGCCTCAAGGAATAAAAATATTACTTAATAGTTTGGGTATTTTTAAATGTTATCTACTGTTTTTTTTTAAGTTGTGGGGTTCACTGTGTTGCCCAGGCTGGACTTGAATTCCTGGGCTCAAACAATCCTCCCACCTCAGCTTTTGAGCAGCGGGGACTACAGGCTTGAGCCACCACTGCATGCTTTAAAGTTGTGAGCTAGGTGCTATACTTGACTCTGTCCTAAACAAATAGGGTGATTCTGGGCGAGTATCATTCACAGGTAAAATCCTTAAGGTTCTCAAAGAGTGTCTTCAAGAAGCCACTGGGACTTGGGGAAATGAGAGCCACCTGGTGGTCAATACCAAAATCTTTTTGGGGTGGCGGAACTGGGTCTCTCTCAACCTGGAGGGACTCTGCCCAGGCTGGAGTGGCCTAATCATAGTTCACTGCAGTCTCCAACTCCTAGGCTCAAGTGATCCTCCCCTCTCTGCCTCCCAAGTAGCGGGGAATACTGACATGTATCACCACACGCAGCTAATTTTTTAATTTTCTGTAGAGACAGATCTCACTATGTTGTCGTCTTGAACTCCTGGGCTCAAGTGATCCCCACCACCCTGCTTCAGTTTCCTAAAGTGCTGAAATTATAGGCATGTGCCACTGTGCCTGGCCAGAAAATTTTTATACAGTGTCTTCTTAAATCTCGAAAAGTGTTAAGTGGCCATAATATTGACAAGAGTAGTAACCCCCATAGTTGACCACCTGACCTACATTGACCACCTCTGTATATTGACCTGATCTTCATAAACTGGACATGCACCACATGTACGTATCAGCACAGTAGGCCCAGTTCCTTATGTCAACACCTCCTTATGTTGACCAGTTTGTTAGTCTCTTGGGTGATCAACAGTACAATACAACAGATTGTTCGTACTATATTGTATTCAGGGATTGTATACTGAAAAAATGTTTAATCAGCTCAATAGATTAAATGATGAATTCACATCAGGCACATTGATAGCTATTTCCTGAGGTTTTTTGTTTTGGGTTTTTTGTTGTTGTTGTTTGTTTTTGAGACAGTGTCTCAAGCTATTGCCCTTGGTAGAATGCCGTGGCGCACAGCTCCTGGCAACCTCAAACTCTTGGACTTAAGTGATTCTCTTCCCTCAGCCTCCTAAGTAGCTGGGACTAAAGGTGCCCACCACAATGCCCAACTAGTTTTTGTTGCAGTTGTCACTGTTGTTTTGCTGGTCCAGGCCAGGCTTGAACCCGCTAGCTTCAGTGTATGTGGCCATTGCTGTAACCACTACACTATAGGTGCTGAGCCTCCTGGGGTATTTTTTGATATGCATATCTTATTATTAAGCTGGGCCACAGGGCTCACAATGTTTATGTAGAAACAAATTAAGAAGTAATTTAATTCTTCTTTCCATTAGGTACCATTCAATCAAGCATAGGTAAATACATCTTCTGTAGTGGTAAAATGAAAACTCTTGGGCCTCCTGGTTTTATTTCATGAGCTATAAGTGGAGCATTGGCTGGTTGCATTTCATACGTCTGTTCCACTCTATAGAGGTGCATTGTTCCCCTTTCAGGTAAACAACTTCCATTTGAAAACGAACAAGTCAGTAAATGAAGTACTAAGAATTCATTGGGTGAAGGAGTACTGGGATCTAGCTGGCTGTAGCTTTTGTGTTGTGAAACTATTATTAAGCTTAGGACTAAGAAACTTTTTTGGATTTACTGGTTTGTTAGATGACCTCCAGTGACTTGTTTTTCTCTATTTAAAAATGTTCCTGCCCCTACCTAGTCTAGCTGCTTCTGGCCTTGAAGCTTTGGCTTGCAATTCAGAAAGAGCTTTTATATTTCTTAATTTTTATTATGCCCTCAATAATGCGTAGTGCAGAACCTAAAGACAGTTTCCTCACCTCTGCAATAAATAATATAAAAAGAGAAAGCATGTTAGGTGCTATGGCAGAATGGTGGAAAACAGACTTTGGGAGAAGAGCTATTGTCAGTGATGTGGAACAGTCCACGCAGCTGCTGATTTTCTGGCAGTGAAAACCCAGCTGGTGACATCACTCAGGCAAGTGACTCATCAGGGCAGAGTGATCTCATTCATCTGTTCCTCATCTGACACCACATCTTCTCTGGAGGAGACTGCAAGCTCTCTTTGAGATGCAACTGTTGAACTCTCCCAAACCTTCGTCAGCTCCAGGTTCTCTCTTCTGTGCACAAGACTTAGGATAAAAGTAAGTACACAGGCAATTCTTGGGGTTTTCATTGCGGTCTTTCTGTACTGTACCTACCACTTAGCCTTAAAAGACCACACCAGCAAGCTGCTCTCACCCACCCCTGAGAGCCAGGCCTGACATCATTGCAAGGGTGTGTTCTGGAGGCAGCAGTCATTCTTCAGATCATTAAGCATAAGAGGGCAAGTACCTGTATAGTTTAGGATTAACACTGTCCTTCCCAAGCTCCCACTGAGCCCAAATCTGATCTTTCCCGGATTCAGTAACCAAGAAATGTAATGTTTTCACAGTAATAACTTTGAAATCAGGAACACTTGGCGGCGCCGGTAACTCACTGGGTAGGGCACTGCCACATACACCATGGCTGGCAGGGTCGAACCCAGCCCAGGCCAGCTAAAACAACAATGACAACTGCAACGCAACAACAAAAAATAGCCAGGCATTGTGGTGGGTGCCTGTAGTTCCAGCTACTTGGGATGCTAAGGCAAGAAAACCACTTAAGCCCAAGACTTAGAGGTTGCTGTGAGCTGTGATGCCACAGCACTCTACCAAGGGTGACATAGTAATATTCTATCTCGAAAAAAAAAGAAATAAGGAACACTTGAACCTATGCTCACAACAAATCATTTGGTACCCAGAAGATACACTTCCTTTGGTAAACTTCAATAAATATTAACATGTTTCTGAGGAATACTATTATAATCACAACTCTCCAGACGGATCCAGACTTTCCACTACTGGCAATGTTTCAAGGCCCTGTGCTAGAACCATTTTGGGCAGTATAGACTTACTTATGACTGAAATGCAGGAACAGTTAAGAATATGAATATTCTGCCATGACAGTTTCTTAATCCTTTATTTGGAATCTGGGAATTCTGAATATACAAAGATAAAATCAAATCATAAAAATGTAAGAGATAGGTACATACAATTCATAGAAAAATAGATACAAAAGGTCCCTAATCATATGAAAACATGTTCAGTCTCACTCATAACAAGAGAAATACAAAAGTACACTAAAATACCATTTCTCATTTATCAGATGAGGGAAAAAAGCCCTGAACCCAAATAGCCGGATGACAAACTCCATTGGTGATTCTATGGGGAAATGGATATTTTCCATATTGTTGTAGGGATTTACAGAATTCACACTCCCCTGTGAAAAAATTTGGCAATCTCTAGCAAAATGATCTAAGAGGTTACCCTTCTTTTTTTTTTTTTTTTTTTTTTGAGACAGTCTCACTTTGTCACCCTTGGTAGAGTGCCCACAGTATCACAGCTCACAGCAACCTCAAACTCTTGGGCTTAAGTGATCCTCTTGCCTCAGCCTCCCCAGTAGCAGGGACTACAGGCACCTGCCACCATGCCCAGCTATTTTTAGAGATGAGGTCTCTATCTGGCTCAAGCTGGTCTCAAACCTGTGAGCTCAGGCAATCCACCCACCTCGGCCTCCCAGAGTGCTAGGATAACAGGCGTGAGCCACTGTGCTAGCCCTAGAAGGAAGTTACCCTTTGATCCAGTAATCCCACCTCCAGACTCTATCCCAAAGATATACTGGCAAAATGTGTAAAGGTGAGCTGTGATGACACCATGGCACTCTATCCAGGGTGACAGAGTAAGACTCTGTCTCAAAAAAAAAAAAAAAAAAAAAGTCTAGGTACAATGGCTTAAACCTGTAATCCCAGCACCTGAGAGGCCAAGACAGGTGGATTGCCTGAGCTCCCAGATTTGAGACCAGCCTGAGCCAGAGGGAGCCCTCATCTCTAAAAATAGCCAGGTATTGTGGTGGCACCTATAGTCCCAGCTGCCTCTCCTGAGGCAAGAGAACTGCTTGAGTCCAAGAGTTGGAGGTTGCTGTGAGCTATGATGTTGTGGGCACTCTACCAAGGGCAGCAAACTGAGACTCTATCTCAAAAAAAAAAAAAAAAAGAAAGAAAAAAGAGTAATTTATTAAACGAAGGGGGGGCGGGCGGATTGGTGTGCTATCACCTAACAAGCACGCTGTAAGGGTATATGCACACCTTCTGGGGGAGGGGCATAACTACATCTTGGACTTTACCTAACAAAAGCAAATAAGGTGACCTAATCATCTGTACCCTCATATTAATCTGAAATTAAAAAAAAAAAAATGTGTAAAGAACACAACACCAGGGAGGCGCCTGTGGTTCAGTTGGTAAGGCGCTGGCCCCATATACTGAGGGTGGCAGGTTCAAACCCAGTCCCGGCCAAACCGCAACAAAAAAATAGCCGGGTGTTGCGGCGGGCGCCTGTAGTCCCAGCTACTTGGGAGGCTGAGGCAAGAGAATCGCCTAAGCCCAGGAGTTGGAGGTTGCTGTGAGCTGTGTGATGCCACGGCACTCTACCAAGGGAGATAAAGTGAGACTCTGTCTCTACAAAAAAAAAACAACAAAACACAGCACCTGGGCCTTTGATTATTTTGTTCTCTGAACAAAGGCCTGAAAAGTGAATTCCTATGACCAAATACTTTTTTTTTTCTTTTTTGAGATACAGTCTATGTGCCTCAGTAAAGGGCTATGGCATCACAAAGTGAACAAAGGCCTGAAAAGTGAATTCCTATGACCAAATACTTTTTTTTTTCTTTTTTGAGATACAGTCTATGTGCCTCAGTAAAGGGCTATGGCATCACAGCTCACAGCAACTTCAAATTCTTGGGCTTAAGCGAATCTCTTGCCTCAGCCTCCCAAGTAGCTGGGACTACAGGCGCTCGCCACAACACCCAGATATTTTTTGTTGTAGTTGTCACTGTTGTTTAGCTGGTCCCTGCCGGTTGGAAGCCTCCAGTCTTGGTGTATGTGGCTGGCGCCGTAACCACTGTGCTACGGACGCTGTATCCCCAAAATACTTATTTTTATTATGTATTGAACTATTGAACATTGGTGTTGAACTATATATGCAGCAGGTCCTCAAATAATGTTGTTTTGTTCAAAGTCATTTCATTAAAAAGTTGATGAAAAAATCGATTCCTGCCAAGGACCACTATCTGCGCAGTTTGCATGTGTTCCCCATGTCTATGGTTTTCCCTGGATACTCAAGTTTTGTCCCATGTTCTGAAGATGTGCATGTCAGGTTCATTGGTATGTCTCCATGGTCCCAGTCTGAGTTTGAGGGGGTGTGTGTGAGTGTACCCTGTGATGGGACGGCATCCTGTCCAGTATTGGCTCCTGCCTTCTGCCCCAAGATGGCAGATAGGGTCTGGCCACCTGCAACCCTGACCTGGAATAAATGGGTTGGAGAATGAATGAATGAATGATTAGTGTAAATTAAAAATTGGGAAAAAATATGATAATTAGGATTTCTTCCATCTTCTCACCTGCTTGAACTTTCCGGGAGACAGTGACAGAGAGCTGGGGACTACAGGAAGATGGTGCTCTTCTCTTCCAGTGTGATTTTGATCCTGGCCTTTTCCAAAGCTTTTGAACTGGGATTAGTTGTGGGGGTGGGTCACAAATTCACATGTCCATCTCAGGCAGACTTGGCCTTCAGAAATGATAGCATTTTGTTCCAGAAGAAGCCTGCAATTCATCCTCTGTCTTTCCAGTAAATGGAATACAGGACAGTAAGGAGCTAAGCAGAATGTGTGTCTGAATGAGGGAACCTGCATGCTGGGGTCCTTCTGTGCCTGGTCCCCTTTTTGTATGGATATAACTGCTACTATGATGTGTCCAAAGAGAGCTATGGGTCTGTGCCCCATGACCCTGACTGCCCAGGAAATGCTGGCCTGGCCAGTTCTGCTGCTTTCTTTCCAGGCATTTCTACCTGGGTGTGGTGACCACGTGATGGATGAGCACCTCCAGGCTTCCCAGACTCTAGAAATACTACTTTCTGCATGTGTCACTTTTATGTTAGCTGGCATCTGCCTTTCTATATAAGGTTACTATCAATGGACATTTGACTATTTCTGGAAATACAAGTTTAGCTACCATGCAAATTTCATGACCAGTTAAGATTGCTACTCCAATGTCCTAATCACTTGTTAGTTGCCTTAAAATAATGGACATATTTCCATAATGGTCCCTAACACTTTCTTAAAGTACCAAATACTTCTTATCTCTGTCCTGGCCTCCCCCCAGAAATTTTTTTCAAAAAATAGTCAGCTGTATGTATCCATATCTTACCTAAGTCCAGTGTTTCTCAATATATGTAACTCTACCAAGGTCTTCTTACTAATATTCTTTTCAACAATTGAATTCTGTCTTCAGATAATTGAAAGCTAATCCTAACATGGAACTGAGGATAAAGTTTTGAGTAGAGTTGATCAAAATCAATTGAGATAGTATCTTTAAAAAAAAGAATGGAGGAAATGGAGGGGAAGAGACAGAGGGACGGAATAATGGAAGTCTGTCTGCATGTGTTCTAGGGAGACTGGGTAAGAAAGAGGAATTGAATGGGAGACATGGATTTGAAAAGAGAAAATGGGCTACTTGATTGATGTTAGGTGGGTGTAGAGAAGCAAGTTAAAAGGAGAAATTGAAGGGCATAGAAAGTGTATAAGACAAGGACTTTCGGCTTGGCACCCATAGCATAGTGGTTATGGCGCCAGCCACATACGCTGAAGGTGGCGGGTTGGAACCCAGCCTGAGCCAGCTAAACCACAATGACAACTATAACAACAACAACAAAAAATAGCTGGGCATTGTGGCAGGCACCTGTAGTCCCAGCTACTTGGGAGGCTGAGGCAAGAGAATGGCTTAAGCCCAAGAGTTTGAGATGTGAGCTATGACTCAACAGCTCTACCGAGGGTGACATAGTTTAAGACTCTGTCCCCCACCAAAAAAAAAAAAAAAAAAAAAAAAAAGACAAGGACTTCCCTTTTTTCTCAACACATTATGAAAAGAATGAAGTCCTTGGGGTTCAGCGCCTATAGCTCAGCAGCTAGGGTGCCAGCCACGTACACTGGAGCTGGATAAGTATGCAAAGACATGACTATAAATGATGAGGTACAACATAGCTCAGCAAGTCTGTCATATTAGTGATTATTTTTGAACTTCATGGTAGTAGGAGGTGCTCCTTACAATTGTTGCTTTACTAACATTTATTCCTTGATTTAACCCACCACTACTATGACGGCCATCACTCACTGATTCACTAAAAGTGGGTAAATAATTATCTTGTTTTTATTAATCTCTCTTAAATGTATGTATAGCTTATTTATTTTTATGTTTAATATTAGAGTGTTGTATTTAGAGGCTTGCTGATTTTTTTGTGACCAGAAATATGCTGTAGGAACTTCACTCTCATTTATATCAATTAGCCTGGGCTGGGCACAGTGGCTCATGCCTGTAATCCCAGCACACTGAGAGGCTGATGCGGATGAATTGCCTGAGCTCAGGAGTTTAAGACCAGCCTGAGCAAAGGGAGACTAAAATAGAAAAATGAGCCTGGCATTGTGGCGGGCGCCTGTAGTCCCAGCTACTTAGTAAGCTAAGACAAGAGCATTGCTTGAGACCAAGAGTTTGAGGTTGCTGTGAGCTGTGACACCACAGCACTCTACCAAGGGTGACAAAGTGAAACTCTGTCTCAAAAAATAAAATAAAAATAATTTTTAAAAAAAGACAATAGGAGCTGTGCCTGTGGCTCAGGGAGTAGGGTGCCGGCCCCATATACTAAGGGTGGTGGGTTCTAACCCTGCCCCAGCCAAACTGTAACAAAAAATAGCCGGGCATTGTGGCGGGCGCCTGTAGTCCCAGCTACTGAGGAGGCTGAGGCAAGAGAATCGCCTAAGCCCAAGAGCTGGAGGTTGCTGTGAGCTGTGACACCACAGCACTCTACCAAGGGCAATAAACTGAGACTTCATCTCTGAAAAAAAAAAAAAAAAAGACAATAGAGAAAATTAACTCTAAATATGATATATTTGGGTTTACTCAGAAATGAAAATAACGATTATAATCTAGAATGCATGAAATGGCAAGCCACCAGTGCATTCTATAAAAGGGAAGGGTAAAAGGAGCTTTTATTAGCAAAAAATGAGATTTATGGCTCAGCCTATAGCACAGTGGTTATAGCATTGGCCACATACACTGAGGCTGGTGGGTTCAAGCCCAGCCCAGGCCAGCAAAAACAACAATGACAACTACAACAAAAAGTAGCCAGGCATTGTGACAGGCGCCTGTAGTCCCAGCTACTTGGGAGGCTGAGGCAAGAGATTGGCTTAAGCCCAAGAGTTTGAGGTTGCTGTGAGCTGTGACACCACAGTACTCTACTGAGGGCAACAATGTGAGACTCTGTCTCAAAAAAATAGAAAAAAGAAAAACATGGGTGGTGCCTGTGGTTCAGTGAGTCGGGCGCCAGCCCCATATACCGAGGGTGGCGGGTTCAAGCCCAGCCCAGGCCAGCTAAAACAACAATGACAACTACAACAAAAAATAGCCAAGCACTGTGACAGGCGCCTGTAGTCCCAGCTACTTGGGAGGCTGAGGCAAAAGAATCACCTAAGCCCGGGAGTTGGAGGTTGCTGTGAGCTGTGCACCATGGCACTCTACCGAGGGCAATAAAGTGAGACTCTGTCTATAAACAAAAAAAAAAGTTAAAAAAAAAAAAAAAAGCACATACAATTGAGTACACACATAATACTCAACATGATAAATAACTATGTTACTGGTTTATGTTCTTACTATATTATACTTTTTATCCTTATTTTAGAGTGTACTCCTTCTACTTACTTAAAAAAAAAAAAAAATAGCTGTAAAACAGCTTCAGGAAAAGTCCTTCAGGAGGTATTCTGGAGAAGGCATCGTTACCATAGGAGATGACAGCTCCATGCATGTGACTGCCTCTAAACACCTTCCAGTGGGACAAGATGTAGAGGTAGAAAGCAGTGATGTTGATGATTCTGACACAGTGGAAACCTGGGCTCATGTGTGTGTTTGTGCCTTAGTTTTCAATGTAGAAGTTAGGCTGGGCAAGGTGGCTCAGACCTGTAATCCTAGCACTTTGGGAGGCCAAGCACGGTGGATCGCTTGAGCTTATGAGTTCAAGGCCAGCCTGAGAAAGAGCGAGAACCTCATCTCTACTAAAAATAGAAAAACTGAGGCAAGAGGATTTCTTGAGCCCAAGAGTTGGAGGTTGCCGTGAGCTACGATGACACCATGGCATCCACTCTAACCCAGGGTGACAGGTTAAAACTCTGTCTCAAAAAAAAAAAAAAAATAGAAAGGGCAGCACCTGTGGCTCCAAGGAGTAGGGTGCCGGCCCCATGTACCAGAGGTGGTGGGTTCAAACCCAGCCCTGGCCAAAAACTGCAAAAAAGAAAAGAAAAGTAGTTTATAGAATAAGGATAGAAAGAAAGAAAATACGCTTGTGTTTTAAACTATGTAGAATCAAAAAAGTTTTTGTTGTTTTTTTTTTTTGAGACAGAGTCTCACTATATCACCCTTGGTAGAGTGCTGTGACGTCAGAGCTCACAACAACCTCAAACCCTTGGGCTTAAGCAATTCTCTTGCCTCGGCCTCTCTAGTAGCTGGGACTACAGGCTGCCGCCACAACACTTGGCTATTTTTTGTTGCAGTTATCATTGTTTAGCTGGCCAAGGCCAGGTTCAAACCCGCCACCCTCAGTGTATGTGGCTGGCACTGTAACCACTGTGCTATAGGCACCGAGCTGAATCAAAAAGTTTTTAAAAATTAAAAAGTTTATAAAGTAATAATGTTATAGTAAGATAAGATTAATTTATTATTGAAAAAAGAAAGTTTTGAATCTTGCTATTGTGACCCCTTGAGTGACAGTGGTGTCATCATAGCTCACTGCAACCTCAACCTCCTAGGTTCAAGAGATCCTTCTGCCACAGGCTCCCACCCCCACCCCCACAAGTAGCTGGGACTACAGGCACCCACCACCACAACTGGCTAATTTTTCTATTTTCAGTAAAGACAGGATCTCAAGGCTCAGCGCCCATAGCTCAGTGGTTAGGGTGCCGGCTACATGAACCGCGGCAGTGGGTTGGAACCTCACCTGGGCCAGCTAAACAATGACAACTACAACAAAAAGATAGCCAGGCGTTGTTGTGGGCGCCTGTAGTCCCAGCTAGCGGGAGGCTGAGGCAAGAGAATTGCTTAAATTGGCAGTGCCTGTGGCTTAGTGGGTAGGGCACCAGCCCCATATACCAAGGGTTGCAGGTTTGAACCTGGCCCCAGCCAAACTGCAACAACAAAAATAGCCAGGCGTTGAGGCGGGCGCCTGTAGTCCCAGCTACTTGAGAGGCTGAGGCAAGAGAATTACCTAAGCCTAGGAGTTAGAGGTTGCTTTGAGTTGTGATGCCACCGCACTACCCAGGGGGATAAAGTGAAAACTGTCTCTACCAAAAAGAAAAGAAGAAGAAGACAGCAGGATCTCAAACTCCTAACCTCAACTGATCCTGCCTCGACCTCTTCGTGTGCTAGGATTACAGGTATGAGCCACCAGGCCCAGCCAAAGAAAATTTTTTTATAAATTTAGTGTAGCTGGCTCAGGGCCCGTAGCTCAACAGCTAGGATGCCAACCACTTACACCAGGGCTGGCTGGTTCGAACCCAGCCTATGCTTGCTAAACAATGACAACTACCACAACAACAACAACAACAACAACAAAAAACCCAAAAATAGCCAGGTGTTCTGACAGGCACCTGTAGTCCCAGCTACTTGGGAAGCTCAGGCAAGAAAATCACTTTAAGCCCAAGAGTTTGAGGTTGCAGTCAGTGGTGACGCCAGAGCACTCTACTGAGGGTGACATAGTGAGACTGTTTCAAAAAATATACATATTGGGGCGGTGCCAGTAGCTCAGTGGGTAGGGCGCTGGCCATACACCAAGGCTGACGGGTTCTAACCCACCCTAGGCCAGCTAAAAGGACAACTGCAACATAAAAATAGGCATTGTGGCAAGCACCTACAGTCCCAGCTATTTAGGAGGCTGAGGTTGCTGTGAGCTGTGACACGAAGGCACTCAGGGCGACAGCTTGAGATGTTGTCTCAAAATAAAAGAAAAAAATTGCTTCCAAGGGTAGACCAGCTGCTGGTTTGGTGCATAACTTCCCAAAGGGGAGTACTTTGAAGGTATCATAGTGCTACTCAGCAATGCGTAACAGATAACTTTTTCCAAGGATGAGTTCACAAACTCAATTATCAAACCTCATGTATCAATAAAGGAACTAATACTGTCTGTGATGAAAACCAGTTTTTTTCAACCTACTCTGTTGTCATCAAAATGTAAATCAGTGACATGAAAGCTTAAAGGTAGAGAGTGACAGGTGAGAGAGAAAATGATTTTCCTTTTAAGGAAGGAAGTTAATATTCATCAGATATTTCTTATATGCTAGGTACTTTCTCATTCATTACTGAATTAACCCTCACTCAAAACCTATAGTTACTGCTATTTGCAGTGTTACAAATGACAAAACAGGCTTGGTAATATTAAATACCTTGTGCAGATCATACAACTAGTATGGTCTTTCCACAGATCACCATGGATATCTAAGTGGCTTAAAAATGTGTTAGTATAAAAAAAAAAGAAAAAAAGTGTTAGTATTTTTTTTTCCTTTCCTTTTTTTTTTTTTTCTTTTTGAGACAGAGTCTCACTTTGTCACCCTTAGTAGAGCGCTATGGCGTCATAGCTCACAGCAACCTCCAACTCCTGGGCTTAGGCGATTCTCTTGCCTCAGCCTCCCAAGTAGATGGGACTACAGGCACCTGCCACAGCACCCAGCTATTTTTTGTTTCAGTTTGGCCAAGGCTGGGTTCAAACCCCAGCCCAGCCAAACTGCAACAAAAAATAGTCGGGCATTGTGGCAGGCGCCTATAGTCCCAGCTACTCAGGAGGCTGAGAATATGGGGCTGGCACCCTACCACTGAGCCACAGACGCCACCCTTTTTTCCCTTTCATTTGCTGATATATCATGATACTAAGTACTGTATACCAAGAAAGGAATAACGACCTGAAAAAGAGTTCTGCACGCTGAGAAGAACATTATAATTCAGCATGGTAACAACTGACGATAGCAGCATATACACTGGGTGCTATAGGTATACAGAGTGCACTTAATCCAAATCAGGATGTTAAGGAAAGGTGTTCTACAAAGTGCATATCTGTTTTGACTCTTGAAGGATTAAAAGTTACGTAGGGAGTGTAGGTGTGGTGACTACACCTGTAATCCTAGCACTCTGGAAGGCAGAAGCTAGTGGATTGCTTGAGCTCAGGAGTGGGAGACCAGCCTGAGCTGCATATAGTATGCAAGACCCCCTCCATATTAAAAACAGAAAAACTAGCTGGGTGCTGTGGCAGGTGCCCAGGGACTCAGCCACTCAGGAAGCAGAGGCAAGAGGATCACTTGAGCCCAAGAATATGAGGTTGTTGTGAGCTACAATGATGCCATGGCACTCTACCCAGGGCTATAGAGTGAGACTCTGTCTCAAAAAAAAAAAAAAAAAAAGTTACTTAGGGAGAAGGTGAGAAGGAGGATTGTTTCACATAAGCAAAGGGTATCATGGGGGGGGGGGGAGGTTGTGGGGGAAGGGGGCACGCAACAAAACATGAGATAAGCAAGGGCCAAAAAATGCAGGGCTTTTATGCCATGCTGATTTGAATTTGTCCTAAATTTGATGAGCTTGAAGAAAAATAAGATTTTTATTTTTATTTTAAGAAAGAGTAGAGGTTGGAGTAAAGGAAGAACGGATAGGGCATTAGTTAACTGGCTTTTGCATTAATCCAGAAAAGAAAAGGCAAGGTCTAAACTGAAGTATTGCTGGGTTTGGTGGCTCATGCCTGTAATCCTAGCACTCTGGGAGGCCAAGGCAGATGCATAGCTTGAGCCCATGAGTTCAAGACCAGCCTGAGCAAAAGTGAGACCTCTGTCTGTACTAGAAATAGAAAAGACACTAGAGGATTGCTTCAGCCCAAGTTGGAGGTTGCTGTGAGCTATGATGTCACCATGGCACTCTTACCCAGAGTGACAGCTGGAGACTCTCTGTCTCAAAAAAATAAAATTAAATTAAATTAAACTGAACTGGGTGGCACCTGTGGCTCAGTGGGTAGGGCATTGGCTCCATATACCAAGGGTGGCAGCTTTGACCCCAGCCCAGCCAAACTGTAACAAAAAATAGTCGGGCATTGTGGCAGGCGCCTATAGTCCCAGCTACTCGGGAGGCTGAGACAAGAGAATCGCCTAAGCCCAGGAGTTGGAAGTTGCTGTGAGCTGTGACGTAATGACACTCTACCGAGGGTAATAAAGTGAGACTGTCTCTATGTAAAAGAAAAAAAATGCTCGGTGCCTGAAGCTCAAGCAGCTACGGTGCCAGCCACATACACCAGAGCTGGGGGGTTTTAATACAGCCCGGGCCTGCCAAACAACAACTACAACCAAAAAATAGCTGGGCGCTGTGGTGGGTGCCTGTAGTTCCAGCTACTTGGGAGGCTGAGGCAAGAGAATCACTTAAGTCTAGGAGTTAAGAGGTTGCTGTGAGTTGTGATGCCATGGCACTCTACCCAGGTGACAGCTTGAGGCTCTGTCTGAAAAATAAATAAATAAAATAAAATAAAGTGAAGTATAGCAATGGACATGGATAAAAAAGCCAGATTTGAGATATTTAGGAAGTAGATGCAGTAAGACAGACCTAGTCCAATACTAGCCTTCTTTCAGTCCTTTCACACTGATAAGACTTTCTCACGTCAGAGGCCTTTGTACATGCTTTCTTACACAACACTACCCACCTCATGTAAGCTACCTTCTGAGATGAGCAAGCATATGTAAACATGCCCCCAAAAGCTGAGGGAACTGAGAGGCCTAAAAAGAGGCTGCAAAATGCAGTTTCTCAGAAAGAAATATCTAATAGGGACTTAAAAGAGAAGCAATGAGATAGAAGATCCCCACACCTACCCTCCAGAAAGTATCCTTAGGATAGCAAGCTGTTAGGGTAAAGACCTGTACAGTTGGTCATGCCTCACTTTCTTGCCAATCATGACCACTGGAGAGGTTAGATAAGCATCCCTATGAGGAGTTATCTAGGCTACAGGCATTGTCTAAAGACCTTGCTGCAGAACACCTTGGTACGCAGGAGCCAAATGGTAATTCTGCATCAAGATGGCATCACTATTGCCATGCAACATGCTATTTTCCTGCAACTACATACCCTCTGTTTTACTCTCTCAAAGCACCCTTTTCTTCTCCTTCAGCACACTTGTACTTCTTATAATTCACAAAGTGTTTCACATACAGTATTTGTATCTTTACTTTTTTTAACATCTAATTCCTACTGTAGAGGATCCTGAGGGCAGAGATCATGTCTGTTTTGCTAAACATCGAATCCACAGTACCTGATGCAGTGCCTGCAAAGAGCAGGCCCTCAGTGATTTGTTGAAGGAATATCTTACAAGCCTTGGCAGACTGGTAATGCCATTCGCTAAGGCCAGAAACACAGAGGAGCAGCAGGAAATAAACAATGGCTACTGTTTACTCAAATACATAAGTCCAAACTCTTCTACCTACCTTTCAGGACACCATTAACCTTAGTACATCCTCCATTCGTTGCAATTTCACTGGACCCTCCTTCCTCACACTAGTCTATACCTTCATTCATATTTTTCCAAACTCTTGTTTAGAAGCCCACCCGCTTCCTCTTCTAAAATTCAAGTTACTTTTCCTTAAAGACTCACATCGCCCAACTTGCTTCCTCTGACGGGGGCTGACTCTGAAGTTACAGTACATGTCAGAAGATCAAATTTTGGGACAGGAATTGCCTACCTGGTGATAAATTTCTGAAATGCCAGCCTGGGAAAATCCCACCAGGAGAACGACATGGCCACAAAGAAGGAACTTTTGTTCACTATTGACTCCCCAATGGCTAGAACACTGCTTGTGTGAAATCGCTCTACTTCATTGACATCATACCGTGAAAAGAATGAAAGAATTTAAAGCTGGAATGAGAACAAACATGGGCTTGTATCCTGATTATTTATCAGCGGACTTATTTCCAGCAAATGACTACGTTTTTAAGCCCATTTCTTCAGCTGTGAAATAAGAGCTGGCTCTCCCAGAAGGCTTACATCGTTCAAGTTGAAACAAAGATGATGACATGGTGACTGGCCTTTTTAAAACTGTAGAAACACCGCAGACGGAAGAAAAACTATCGAGAGCTTATGTGCCAAATGCTCTCACATACATTCTTTAATTTTCACAATGGTTCCAGGGGGAAGACAATTCCACCTTTGAGCCTTTTATTCCTTCCTAGTTGGGAGTTACTCCAAAACTTTATCCTAATGACGTAAGGAAAACAAGAGAATCAAGGAGGCCAACCAGGTCCTTGCCCGGGTCTGCGTTAAGGGGACGGCAGGAACTTCAGTCCGCCAGAACGGATGAACATTAGGACCGTCCAATCTCGAAATTTATTGCCCGCGCGATGCGAAGTCCTACCTAAGACCAAGCAACCAGAGTCTTTGTGAAAATCGCCCGGAGAAGCAGGTCCAAACAACCAACTGCTGGTTTGAGAAGCAGTTCTCAAACAAGTCTCAGAACTGAGAAAACCAACACCGAGAATGGGCGGGAAACTCAGAGCCGCCTGAAATCGCTCCACCTCATTGGTTAATTCTACTGTCCTTTCTGGCGGCCGCCTCTCTTGCTCGCGGGCCATATTCTTATTGGCTTACATCGCGGGCGCCAGCTCTCACTGGTCCATTGTTCTGTTCTTCAGGCTCCGGCGCGTGGAGAGAGGCGGAGAGAGCTTTAGTGTAGGGTCTGGAGGCCCCGCCTCCGCGTGCCGTGTGCAAAAACAAACAGCCGTTAAGGGGGCGGTGCCAGAGGGGCGGAGTCTGACTAGAAGGAGGTGCACGATTGGACAGCCTCTGGTGTTCAAACTAGCAAGGCGAGCGGATATTGGCTACGGCGGCGCGAGGCGGACCCGGGGTATTGTCCGACTCCGGCGGCGGCGGTCGGTGCTGCGAGAGCGGCAGCGGCGGCGCGGGGCGGCAGTGGGAGGTCGCGCGGCCGAGACCAGGCAGAGTCGGCGCCAAGACCATGGTGAGGGCAGCCAGACGGACCGGGGGCTCGGGCTGTGGGGCAGGTCTGGGGCAGCCGAGCGCCGAGGCCCCGGCGTCTGCACCGCTACCTGTAGAGTCGGGGAGTTTGCGGGTGTCGGGGCCGCGTCGGGCTGAACCCCTAGCCGCCCGCCGGGGGGCGCCAGGCCTGGGCGCGGAGCCCTACGTGGGCGTCCGGGTGAGAGCTGGGCCTGGCTGGGTAGAGAGCGAACTTCGTCCAGAGCCGGACACGGGTCTGCCCCGACCCGACGCCAGAAACTCCGCACTGCCGGTCCGAGAGGAGGACGTCACCGGGTCCAGCGGCCGGGTCTGGCTCGGAGATGAGAGACAAGTGCTGGTTCTTGTTGCGATCGTTTCTTGGCACGAATGAGGTCAAACAGGATGCCGCTGTACAAGTTAGAAGTCTTTGGCGATGTTTGGTTACGTAATCCCGGTGGCAGTAAATATGAGATTTTCTGCGAAGGGGGCTTGTAGTCGTGTTCTTTCGAGCTGGAAAGAATGCTTTTATAGAGCAGAACAGCACAATTTGTTCTAGGGGATTGCTTAGGTTTGAAATGAACTCCCGTTATTTTCCCACTACTTGTAGTTTGCGTTTTTCTTTTCTTTTTTTTTTTTTTAAATTAAATCATAGCTGTGTACATTCATGCGATCATGGGGCACCATACACTGGTTTATAGACCGTTTGACACGTTTTCATCACACTGGTTAATACAGCCTTCCTGGCATTTTCTTATTGTGTTAATACATTTATATTCTACATTTACTGAGTTTCACATGTACCCTTGTAAGATGCACCGCAGGTGTAATCCCACCAATCACCCTCCCTCCGCCTATCCTCCCCCCTCTCTCCCTTTCTTCTCCCCCTTCCCCATATTCTTAGGTTATAACTGGGTTATAGCTTTCATATGAAAGCCATTAATTAGTTTTATAGTAAGGCTGAGTACACTGGATACTTTTTCTTCCATTCTTGAGATACTTTACTAAGAAGGATATGTTCCAGCTCCATCTTTACAGTCTCCATCTTTCTCAGTTTGCGTTTTTCATTACACAGAAGCACCTTCCTTTGCACCTGCTATGGATTTTTAATCTTACGTTATCCACATTTTTATTATAAACATACTTAGGAGAGAAATACACGGTTTTTAAAGGTTGGAACTTTAGCCCCATTTTAAATAAAGTTGAGGGAAAGAAGGTACTAAACTGTACATTGCATCAGAGATAGTGTAAAAATACTGTTATTGTGGAATAACATAGTATTTTGTAGTATTTATTTCTGTTTTAAGCATTCTGTGGA
>CAUYPK010163406.1:0-16828 GCA_963574355.1 Loris lydekkerianus
TCTTTGTTGTAAAGTGATTTTGGGTCTTTTGGATATACACCTAGTAGAGGAATTGCAGGATCAAATGGCAGGTCTACTTTTAGATCCCTGAGTGTTCTCCAAACTTCTTTCCAAAAGGAATGTATTAGCTTGCATTCCCACCAGCAGTGCAGAAGTGTTTCCTTTTCTTCACATCCACGCCAACATCTGTAGTTTTGGGATTTTGTTATGCTGGATACTCTTACTGAAGTTAGATGATATCTCAAAGTGGTTTTGATTTGCATTTCTCTGATGATTAAAGATGATGAGTGTTTTTTCATCTGTCTGTAGACCATGCACCTGTCTTCTTCAGAGAAGCTTCTGTTCAAGTCTCTTGCCCATAATAAAATGGGATCACTTGTTCTTTTCTTATTAATAAGTTTGAGTTCTCTGTGGATTCTGGTTATCAGACCTTTGTCAGAAACATAACTTGCAAATATCTTCTGCCATGGATGAATGGAAACTTCTTGATGAGGCTTAGAGGCTTCTGCAGCATGAAGTGATGCTGGGAACTTTGCACTTGTAGCCTCACGGGGTTATTAGCATGGAACAGAGGATGAAGAGACACCATCTGAACAGAATGTTTCTGTAGGAGTATCACAGTCTATGGCAGGTTCATCCACCCAGAAGTCTCACCCCTGTGAGATGTGTATCTCAATCCTGAAAGATATTTGCTGGCTAATCTATCTGGGCAGAAACCCTACTGACTGGAGTAAGTGCAAACCATCAGCAGCACCAGGAGCATCACAATGCAAAGAAACCCTTGAAGATGACAGGGACAGATCCTCCTATGTAAAGCGCTGCCCTCTGCAGGTATCAGGGAACACCTTCCCCATCTGGGAAGGTGGGGAGGCCCTGTTAGCCATGCTGGGGCTTCTGAGGTCCTTAGCCTTCCCCAAAGGTGGGAAGCCAAAGAAAATCACCAAGTGCAAGGAGAATCTTCACAGTGAAAAGGGTCACGACAAATCTGGTGGACATGGGAAAGCTCCCAGGCACAAACACACTCTGTTCACCACCCAAGAGTCTATACTGGAAGAAAGCATAGCATATGGGAAACCTTCCATAGCAAGTACCCAGAGAGGCCATTCTGGAGAAAGGCCTTGGGAGTGAGTGCAGCTCATGAGGAACATTCTTCAGGTAAAACTCCAGCCTTGTTGACCACTAGAAAATCGACACGGGAACAAGGCCTCATGGGTGTAGCTAGTGTGGGAAATCCTTTAGTCAAAAATCCACCCTCATTAAACACCAGGGAGTTCACACTGGAGAATGGCCTGTTAAGTGTGGCAAACGTGAGAATTCCCTTAGTTAAAGTGTCATTCTTAACACCGAAGAATTCACACCAGAGCAAGACCTTATGAGTAAAGCCAGTGTGGGAAATCCTTTAGCCAAAAAGCTACCCTCTTTAAATACTAGAAAGTTCACACTAGAGAAAGGTCTTGTAAGTGCAGGAAATGTATATCTTTCAGTCAAACCTCCATCCTTATTCAACACTGCAGAATTCATGCTGGAGCAAAGGCCTTAGGAGTGTGGCCAGTGGAAAAGTCTGATCTCATTTAACAGTGGGTGGCTCTCACTGGAGAAAGGCCTCCTGAGTGTGGCACCTGTGGGAATTCCTTCAGCCGGTGATCCAGCCTCATTCACCACCAAACATGTCACAGCAGGTAGGGGGCTCATGGATGCAGCAAATGTGGAAAAGTCTTTAACTCAAAGTCTAACATCGTTTAGCTCCTGAAAGCCCACACTTGAAAAAGGGCTTAGACCTGCAAGGAGTGTGCTGTCTCTGCAGTGTTATGGCACTGGAGAGCCTTTGTGAGGAGCCAGAATGGGCTGCCTCACAAAGTCACGGCTTGTGCACTATTAAAGGCCTTGCTGTGAAATCTACCTGTCACCTTGGGGCTTTGTTTACTGTGTGAGATGGGTGCAAAACGGACAGGCTAGAAGGAATGGACAGCTGTTGCGGGGATCTGTGAGCCTGTCCCCCCAAATAAAATGACAGACAGCAGTTCTCCTACTGGTTCTGGTCAAATTTACTTTGCTGCCCAAGACCTCTGAGGAAAGAACGCAAGGAGTTTGTTGTTCTAATTTGTGGCCTGGATCCCTACACTTTGTGTGAGACTAGAGGTCATCCTGAGGAGATGTCAGCTCTATTAGGTCAGGCTCCTGTGCTTCTGGGAATAGGATGAAGCTGTTCCATTGTTCCCAGAGGATGTCATAGAATGCCTGACGCTGCTGAGAACCTTTTCACAAACTCTTCAAAGATGATATCCATAAGCTGATGTCACTCTGGAGACAGCAGAAGTCAGGTGGGAGCCAGAATTAGTACAGAAATACTGGGTGTGGAGGAGCCTGCAACAGACCAGATGAATGTGCATCTTGTAAAGGTGCATTTGCAAACTTCCCAGTGACTGGGGCTGTGAGCCACCACAGCACCTAGAAATCTGTGGCTGTCTGATAGCTGAGGTCATTGTCAGCTAAAATCATCTATAGGTTTTGTGGATTCTTGTGGACTTTCTGCATTGTTAACCTGAAGTCTGTCTCTGTAAAAAGACTTGAAAATGAGTCCAGACTCATTTTCTCCAGAAGGACTCTCCAGAAAATGAGAGAAACCACAGAGATCCTAGAGGCTGGGAACATAGCCTTTGTGTCTCAAACCACAAGAGCCTTCATTGCTTGCTTATATTTCTGCTGTGGGGTGCAGGGGTGCCCTTCACCAGACGTGAGAAAAGAGATAAGGCAATCGGTATGGAGTTGCCAAGCCTTCTGATTTCCAAAAAGTAGGAGATCAGATATTTTATTTTGGACTATATTTTACCAACTTTCTTGATATATAAGTGTCATACAAAAATGACATACAGTTTATATGTGCTTTTGGTGTATAATTTGAAGAATTTTATGACATAAACTTATGAAGTGATCATGAACATTATCTGTGACTCACCTCCTGCCCTTTTATAAACTCTGTCTGCACTACCTAGGCCTGCTAACTCCAGTGATTTATTTTCATTCACAAGAGAATAGTTTATGTTTTCTAGAATTTTGTGTGAATGGAATCATAGAATGTTTACTTTTTTCTGATTTTTTTCCACTCTACACAATTGTTTTGAGATTCATAGCTCATCGTTCTTTTTAGTGCTGAGTCATATTCTATTCTGTGCATGTGGCATAATTTGGCCCTTCATTTATTAGTGAGAGTTGGGTTGTATCCAGTTTGGGGTTTTTACAAATAACACTACTATGAATATAGGCATAGATTTCTTAATCTGCATACATATTTTTTATTTTCTCCTGGGCCAACAATACAGTGTATGCGAATGCTTCACTTTTAAAGAAACTGTGATTTAACCTGTACCATCGGCATTCCTGCCAGCAGTATGGGAGCCTTCCCATTCCTCTGCACTCTTGCCAGTACTTGGTATTGTCGGTCTCTTTAATTTTAGTTGTTTTCATAGCTGTATATGGCATCTCTCTGTGATCTAAATTGACTTTTTCTGGTATTGTATGTTTTCCAACAGTCTTTATGTGTTTACTTTTCACCTGTATGTCTTCTTCAGAAAAATGTTTATGTCTTTTGCTTATTTTTAAATGGATGTTTGGGGATAATTCCTTTTCATTAATCCCCCTTTTCTTCTTTCATTAATACCCTTTTCATAATTCCTTTTCTCCATACCCTTCCTGTATGGAGAGCCTCAGACCTTCATCGCAAGGAATGAATTCATGCTCTAAGGGTTAGTGAAGGCTTGGCTAAGGAAGTGCAGTTTCAGCTGAGGTTTGCTGACGCATGCAGGGGGGTAGGTGTGTGTAAGCGTGAAGAACATATGTATCCCTGGGGAGCAGAGATAGGGGGCACAATGTGTCCATGGTGAGAAAACATGTGCTGTTTTGGGTTACTCCAAGAACAATCTATTTGTAAAGTGATTTTCTGCACAAGATTAATTCAAGGTATAAATTTTGCTTTGCTCTATAGACATCACTAGAGTAGTTTAATCTTATAGCAAAGCATATTTCCAAGAATATAGCATAAGTAATAATCTTGTAGTTAAAAGCCTTTGTTAATGAGGATCTAAGCTCTCATCTTCCTTTTGAAGATACTCTCATCAAGGCTTGGACTTTTTAAGAAAAGAGTTACAGAAAAAGTGAATTTTAAAAATAATCACATCTGACATATCCCCAGACCACTAATCAGCCTTGGAATTCTAGTTAACATGTAGGCCATTTCTATTAGGAAATGAAAAGCTTTGTCTAGTCTCTAATCATATTTTCAGGACATAAACTCTCCTTAGGAAAAAGTAAAATGAAAACACAGCTAAATCAATTGGGTTTGGGTTGATTTTTTTTTTTTAACTTAACCAATCAGAAGCAATCATTACAGATAAAGAGTTTAGTAGCTATTATCAAGGCTGGCTCAGGGAACATTGATTACTATTGATGACCGAGTAAATTCAGAATAATTGAGTATCCTCTCAGATATCTTTATGAAAGTAACAAAAAGGTATGGTCACCTATGAGACACTCCTATAGCACAAACTGCAACAACAGTAAAGCAATATTTCAGCTGTGTACCTATTCTCCACCAACATGAACTGATGTCAACTGTTGAATATTGTCCATAGGAGCTGCATTGAATGCTACCTGTCTGCAGATGGCCAGCCTGGAGAAGAATGTCTGGACAAGTGCAAACTAGCTGGTGCGATCATCAGTGAAGAAGAAGGTTCTGCTTTTCTTAAATTGCCTTTGTTTCCTACACGTAGTTCTTGAGAGCCATATAGCTCGACCTTATATGTACTGGGGCATTAACTTACTCACATTTAAGAGTAAATGCATTCTATGAGCCTAAAATACGATGGCCTGGGACAGGACAGGTGCAATTTAAAGTCACAGCTGTTCTTTTAGACCTCTACTCTCTTGGCAAGTTGGCCTCTGCTTAACAAACACAAATTGCAGAGAATTCCAGAACGCTTTATTCTTCAAAGTAGGAAAAAAACAATTGAGGAAATAGCTAAATGTTAGCCCCCAAACCTGAAATCATCCTCTGTCATCTCATTGCCTTATTTCAAGGTAAGACAAAGGCAGCTATAGAGCACGGGTCCTGATAGCAGCTCCCAGGCACTGGGCGGGACGGTTTCTGGCAGGTGGTCAGTGGCCGTCCCTCCCGCCATAGGCCTTTACTCCCAACCTTCCAAACACGGGGGTCACGTGACCATCCTTAATTCCATTTGCTTCATTCCCAAAACACAAGACAGGCCTGTTACCTTTGACTACTCTTGCTTTCATCTTTCATTTTAAATTTAATTACTCAAAATCAGATTTTTTGTAATGGCAAAATTTCACCTCAGTTATTTAACTTGTATTTTAGCTGGGAAGCCCATTTAAAAAATGGTTTGTGAACTTTAAAACAAAAAATAGGACTGACTCTTCCTAAAGGGACAGTCTGGGAGAATTTGGTTTCATGTCATCCCAAACTCTCTGCATTACCGCGCTGCTCAGGTAGCATTGCTGCTCGGCATGCCTTGGAGGTGTGGCCAAGATGTAAGTCAGGTGAAGGGACAGAATTGAGACGACAATTTATCGCCCTCTAGGATATGTGTTTTGAATAGATGGAATTAGAATATGGAAATTAATTTGTTTCCAAAGTCGAAGAAGTTAATGACCTTTATATTGTTTCAAAAAATGACTTACACTGTTTCAAAGTTGAGAGTTCTGTCTGCACAATTGAATTGCCCTAGATGGCAGGACAGGATAAGTGCTCATGAAACCTCTCATCTGTGCTTTTCTGGTGACCGAAGATAAACATGCCAAATAGCAATAAATTGGACAAGATGGTGTGTGCCTTACACTAATGCCACAGGTAAGATATATTAACACACGGAGGAAGGTGGCGTTTGTGGACTGTGCACACACGTAACTGGAGCAGAGTCTCAGCATAGCTTTTGGGGCTCATTTTACAGCAAGCCGTGGGGATATTTACCAGCTATTACTGAGAAATGAATAAAAATTGCAGAAAATACCCTGCATATTACTAGGACTCAATTCACTAGCAACATGGGGAACGTGATGTGTTGAGTGGAAAAAGGATAAACCTTAGAAGCATGTAAACCATCATGGCTTGAACTGTGAATTACTCTATTTAGGTATGAAATTTTCTGAGATTATCATAAATGCCTGGATTTTAGAAGACAAGGGCTCCAGTGGCATTTAAAATATTTACATTATTCTTTGTGTATATTTGACAAAATTCACTTCAAAATAGGGGGATACAACTATTTCTAACCCAGAAATGAAAAATAATCATTGGATTACTAATACAATTTAAAGCACTAATCTTTATGAATTTGAAAGAAAAAAATATATTTGTCAGACTGTGATTTTAAAAGCCACTTTTAAAATGAGCCCTTTCATAAGTCCTGTTTCGAGTTACCCAGTTATTTCATTGATTGTACCACCGTGATTTCATTACACCATATTGGTTCCTCCATAGGGTCTTTTAGCAAAACATCCTCCCCCCAACAATGTCATGGATATTAAAATAAAAGAAACCTGACTTTATAATCCCTGTGAACTGTTCCTCAGTTGTGCTGTGGGTGACTTGGGTGGACACATCTGAAGACATGATTTAATCTCATTCATTCCATTCTACTGAGTTACGCCTTTAATTTACGCTAACATTGTTACCCAAAGTGTATTTCAGGGAACACTAGTTCTGAAAGAATCAAATGGAAAAAAACTCCCAAGGTCATATAAATTTTGGAAACGGGAAACCAAGATTTTTTATTGTTTTTGCAAGACTATGAGAGTTTTTATGCATATTAAATGTGCACTGTTAATTATTAGGAGTGGCAAGGGGAGGAATTAGAGTAAAAAATGAGTTCCCAAACTTATTTGACCATAGAACCCTATCCCCCTCCCCCCCTTGGGAAACTATTTTCTTTGAGAACTGCTAACTGATGCTGGAACTGAGGTCTTAAATGCACAGTTGTCTTAACTCAGTTTTATAGAAGTTTTGTATTTTCTACGTCCTTCCTGGACCTTCCCAGACCCCACCTCCTCAATCCTATTCTCACATATCTTCCTTCTCTACGTGTGATTTCATGGACTGCCAGAGATCTCATTTTCATTGTATTACTTCATTTTCATTGTATTGCTAGAGGAGCAATTGTGGGCATTCACAAAGGACGGTGAAAAAGAAAAGTCCATCTTTATGAACAACAAAAGAAAACCTTAGCAGCTAATTATGCAAATCTTACGTGGCACATTTGATAATACTATTTCAATACCAAAACACTACAGAACAGGCTACATCTAGAGCTGTTAACAGTCATGAAAAGGAGTGGTGAAGTAATTAAAGCAGTATAGGAGCTGTGACTCGAAGGTCATATGCACTGTTGCATTAAAACTTTAAGTAATCCTGGTAAACCTCCCTGGGCTTCAGTGCACCTGCTTGAAAGAAAATTTTGAAAAAACAAAAACACAAGATTAATATTACTAAACGCAGTATGATAAGCCATCCACATATTTTCTACCTGAGAATAAAATGTTCCATTAAATATATTCAGGGCAGCAGAATGAGCCTGCATTGTCATGGCAAAGAGGGGTCAGGAAGGAAGAAAACATTCCAGTAAGAAAAAACATAGTCCCCAAGACTTCATGAATCATAGTTAACTTGAGTGGTGATATAACAGGAGGTATGGTGAAGGCCATGTGAAAATAACCAAAGGGTGGATTATATATGCCATGCTATGTGCAGCCAAACGCATGAAATAACATAGAATTCCCAAATCTTTAATCAGAATCTCTCCCTCTTTTTTTTGAGACAGAGTCTCATTTTGTCCTCAGTAGAGTGCTGTAGCATCACGGCTCACAGCAGCCTCAAACTCTTGGGCTTAAGTGATTCTCTTGCCTCAGCCTCCCAAGTAGCTGGTACTACAAGCATCTGCCACAACACCTGGCTATTTTTTTGTTGCAGTTGTCATTGTTGTTTGGCAGTCCTAGGCTGGGTTCAAACCCTCTAGCTCTGGTATATGTGGCAGGCACCTTAGCCGCAGAGCTACAGATGCTAAGCCTAGAATCATCTTCTTAATGATTATTAAACAGCTAAATGAACATGTTCCTGTGCGTACCACCAACTGCTTAAAACATAATACCCAGGACTGGGTCCCCAGAATTTGTATTTTCTTTTTCTTTTTTAAGAGACAGAGTCTCACTTTGTCACCCATAGTAGAGTGCCATGATATCACAGCTCAGCAACCACTCAGCTCTTGGGCTTAGGCGATTTTCTTGCCTCAGCCTCTGGAGTAGCTGGGACAACAGGGACCAGCCACAACACCCAGCTATTTTTTGTTGCAGTTTGGCTGGGGCTGGGTTCAAACTCGCCACCCTCAGTATATGGGGCCAGTGCCCTACTCACTGAGCCACAGATAGCCCTGGGTAGAGTGCCATGGCGTCACAGCTCACAGCAACCTCAGACTCTTGAGCTCAAGTGATTCTCTTGCCTCAGCCTCCCAAGTAGCTGGGACTACAGACGCCCCCCACAATGCCCGACTATTTTTGGTTGTAGTGGTTATTGTTTGGCAGGTCCAGGACAGATTCAAACCCCCTAGCTTTGGTTGTACATGGCTGGCCCCTTAGCCGCTTGAGCTACAGGTGCTACCCAGAATTGGGGTTTTCAAAACTCCCAGGTGATTTAGATGGCTGTAAACATTTGGAAGTGACTAGATTAGAATGATTTGTAATTAGATTTCTTAATATTCTCATATATTAGATGCTTCTAATGGTTTCAAAAACTTAAATCTATCATCTGAAATCTTATTTATAAATGTTTTACCAAATGTTTTACTGGTCCCTGTGTTCATAGGTAACACAAGGTATACTTCTCATAGACCCTGTCAGGTTATCTTTAAATGCAAAAACAACAAATTAATATTTTTTTTTCTGTGGATATGGTATTTTTGTACCAAAAAAAATGGGCTATGATATAATTTTTCTTTCAGAGGAATACATGTAGCTTCTGTTTTAGTGACACTTTTTAAATTTTTAAGCTAATAAGAAAGGTTATAAGCCTAGAGGAGCATGTCCAAGATTATCTGGGACAATCCCAGTTTTAATACCCCACCTCATGGGTTATAACATGCTAATATTGCACCACATGTCTTAAAAGTTTAGACTTTAGTCCAGTCATTCTACATAAGGTTTCTGAAAAAGTGTTCTTAACTACCATCAAAAATTCTCCAACTTAAAAGTTTAGAGAAATGTTCAACAGTTCTCTAAACTGTTGGCTTTTTGTTTGGTTTGGTTTGGTTTTTAATTGGGGAAATGCTGCATAATTTTGGCTTAGGTGCTAGACCACTAGAATTTCTAGTACAGTACTGACATCTTACATTGGCCATTTTACTTTATTTTCCATTTCTGTTATGACATTTATTTTCTGCCTCTTGAATAAGCTCGATATGAAAAAACTTCATTTGGAAAATATTTGAGGGAAACTGGATTTTTTTTTTTAATTAAGAAAAGGGCTATACTGAATAAGAGACAAACACTGATTCCGCATTCCTTTATCTTTCTCCTGCTCGCCCTGAGCTACATAACACTTCAGTCTCAGTTTGCCGATGTTAATTTATGTTTCTTGTTGTGTATACGGCCAACGATGTTGATTATGCCACCGGGGGAAGGCCCCCTATGAAGTATCCACATCAGTTTGTACTGTGCAAAATGTAATTTAGACATCCTTCCAGATGCTCTCAGCAAAGAAGAACATATAGCCCCCTCATTGCCATGATCAGGGCCATTCTATTCCTGTGACATCTGTGGGTACCTGCCTTGAAGTGCTTTCACTCTATTGAAATCCTGCCCACATCAGTCTGAGAAGTACAGTTGATGGTCAGTCCTGATTGACCACACCTGGAACTATTCTTCTGGAACTTGGGCAAATATTAAAATCTCGGGTGGTGGGGAAAAAACCTGTGCCTTTTGTACTCCTATTCTATAATTCTGACAATTCTCATTCACACATTAAGCTCACCATTTTGCTTAAAAAAGCAATCTCTTTTGGAATCTCATTTAACCTAATGAATGACTCCTTTATCTGCAGATTTCTCAAAGGATAGTTCTGTTTCCTGCTCCCTCCAAGGAGAAAATGAATGTCTTATCACATTCCTCATAACTACAGATAATGAGGGGAGAACCATCATTCACAGCATCAAGGAAAAAGGTGGGTGGCTTGCCTTTCATGGTCAGCAGAGTGATACTGTGTGAGAGAAGAGAAAACAGCCAGAAGGTCACCTTGAGTAACTTGCCAAGAAAGACATTTCCAAGTTTTTGATAGAGTGCCTCTACTTTCCCAAGGATTGAAAGATAACTTTTAAAAGGTTTGATATGTTCCAATGTCTCTAATGAAGACCAGATAAAAGACAACTTGTATTTGTAGCAATCATCATCTCCCTGAAAGCTGGCTGATGAACAGCAGAAAGGTGAGCCAAATTAAATGAAATGTAAGGGACAGGTGTATCTTTAGGAAAGGCTGAGAGAGAGACGTATAGCAGTTTTTAAAAGTGAGTTTGAATCAGGCAAACCTTGCTTCAAATCCATTTAATAGTTCCTTGACATTCTGGAAGATACTTGCCTCCCTAGGTCTCTAGTTCCTCATCTGTAAGATGGGAAAGATAATGGCACTTTCTTCCGAGGGTTGACTCAGGATTTAATGGAATGATGTACTTACAATATGTGGCAGTGTGGAACTGACAAGTGATGGGTCGTTAGATGATAACACTGGGTCAGAAGAGGCAGGGAGCAGCAGCTGGGGAGGATGTGATCTGTAAAGGGGATCCCAGGGTCCGTTGCTCCTGTGGATTTTCATTCACAACAACTTATCAAGTCAGTCTGAGACATCAGAACCCCTCAAGTAAAAATTTCACATTCAGTGGAAAGAAAAGTTTACATTAAGTAGAGAAGGAAGTAGTTGAGAAGGTACTCTTGTTGAGAAGTTTCCAAATTTTAGAGGGTATCAGACTCACCTGGGAAGCTTGTTAAAAACGCCTATATCCTGAGTCAGCAGACCTGCCATGTGGCTCAGGACTCTGCATTTTGGCCCTGGCACCTCTGACCCAAATGGTCCCAAGATCTCCTTTTGAGTGACTGCCTAAATAGTCTGTCTATGCTCCCAGACGCCCACAGGTGCCTCACATTTTCTATCTCCAATTAATGATGTGTTTCTAAATCTGTCCTGCAGAAGTGACAGCTGCATCAAATCAGACCTCATCAGACCTTGTCCGCAACCTCCTCCTCCCACAAGGGGCTTGCAGCCCAAGTTCTGTCTCAGACAGCAGTGGCAAGGGCAGGCTAAAAGGCAGCTGTGTGTTGTCTGCTTATTTACCATGTACCAAAAAAATGTGATAGCAATGTGCTGATTAAACAGTAAGTTTTCAATAATTTGAAACCAAAAGTATCAAATTGGCATTTCTTAGCATGACAAGCAAAGCAATGCCAAGCTAACCAAAAAGTAGGTTCAAGACATTAGAAACTGATCAAGAAAACATGTTCAGAAAAACAGCACATCACAGTGCTGAGGGACAGGGAGAGATAGAGGCTGGCACAGACCAAGAAATGCATCGATGATTGTGAACTTGGCCTTGAACCTCCATTGCACAGAGTGATCCAGGAGAGTTGCTCTTCAAAAATTGCATGTAAACTGACTTCTTTGAAATGCAAACATGAAATATATCTTACAGCCAGTAGTTTAGGGGCACAAGGTGAATCCTGCTGTGCAAGGAAGAATCACTTTATAATACAGAAACACCTGCCTCCTCATTATCTGTTTCATGAGGTCAAATTCTCCACCTTGTGTGTGACTGTGCCACTGATTTTAGCTATCTTCAAATCAAAACCATCCCTGCTAACACTGATTCTATTGAAAACAGGAGTTCCACACAACAGAAATTTCCAGAATCAAGCTGGAAGTTGGGAGGCTTTTGTACCCAGTTGACTTTTTTTTTCCCCCGGTGAAACATACTTTTGACTGATAAACGGCTCGTCATTAACAAACTGTTGTCTGTCCTTCTCTTCTTCCACACAGTCTGAGTGGCACATCCACACACCATCCTTCAGAGCATGCACAGATGCCCGATGCCTTTTTATTATGGGATTTCATTAGCCCTATGCTTTTGTAGTCAGGAAGAGTGAGAGAAAAAATTACCTCCCCGAGGCTTAACAGTAGTCACCTGCCGGCTTCAAGGATGTCTCTTCCTCAAAAAATACTCACATTTTTGGGTAGGCCTGGCACTTCCAGGAGCCAAGAGAGGAAAGAGAGGAAAACCAGTCCCCGCAGAAGTCAATAGTCCCTCCTCTCTCACAGCTTTAAGAACAGAGACTTCCGTGGTGGCCAGTTGGAGGCTTGGGGAAAAGAGGCAAAATGAGAAGGAGGAAGGAGTGGGGGAGGTTAATGATTCCCAAGTCCTCCAAACAAATTAAAAAAGGAACTGAGTGAAGAGTCACCCCCAGGGTGCTTATGGACACAGGCAAAGCTTCATTCATCTTCTTTCTTACATTCAGAGCCTAAGAGCCACATCAGAGTCAGGAAATATGAGTTGGGGCGCCTTCCTGCTGGAAGGTAACCACCTTGCTGGAAGATTCCATAAAAGTGCATTTGTTACAACAATAGTAACATTAATAATAACATAATAAAAGCCCTCATTTATTAAGCCAAAACCATATGCCAGATGATGTTCTATATGTTTTACATGTACTAATTCACTTAATACCCTTAACAACCATATAAATCAGACACAACTATTATTTTTGTCTTACAGGTAAGGAAATTGAGGCATAGAAACATTAAATAATTTGCTAAGTCTTGCAGTAATTAAGAGCCAGAGCTGGTTGAGGAACACCGGCAGTCTGGCTTGGAGCCCATGCTCTTAACCACTGCACTGTCCTGCCTCCCACTGGCTATGTAATCATAATAAATACATGAATGGCCAAAAGATGTGTTAGATCAGCATCATCCAGCAGAACCATTGTGCAAACCATACACATAATTCTAAATCTTCCAGTATCCACATTTAAAAGAAACTGGTGAAATGAATTCTGTTTACCATTCTATACAAAATTTTGTCATTTCAACAGGTGATCAACATAAAAATGATTAATGAGATAGTTTACATTTTTTTCCATTGGGAAACCTAACTGGGAAAAGTCACATTTCAAGTGCTCAATGGACACATGTGGTAGAGCTCGGACGGCACAGCTAGGTTAGCTACTCCGTACTTTAGAAGTAGGTCCAGCAATAACCTGGACTTGAGGACAGAAAAAGAACATTGCACATTGTTGATAGAGGTGACCCTCTTATCCCACTGACAAATCTGTCTTCAGTCTGACCTTTTCAAGAAATACCAGAGTATGAAGAGTAAGATCTCTATTGTGTGAGATCTGCTCTGGCACTTAGGCCAAAAATCTTTTCTTGAGAAAGGTACAATTCCCAATGACGTTAATTTCTTCAAATAATTATCTCTGCCAGTCTGCATCCATTCCTTCTTTATTTCTTACTGGAGACCCCTCCTCATTCACATCTGGCTGCAGGGTCTTACCGAGCTTCATCTTGCTTTGGGCAGGACCATGATAGTACACCCCACCACAGGTATTTCTTAGCCAAAGATGTAGCCAGCATCTATTCTCCTTGACATGAGCCTGTTACTTTCTTTGCAGGAGTGTTGCTAGTCTATTAGAGGCAGCCATGGTTCGTTGCTATGCTAAGATACAGTCTTTAGATCTTCCTGCTATAATAGCTATGTCATTAGCTCCTTTACTTATTTCTGCATAATTTCCTTACCTGGTTTCTTGGCTAAAGAATGAAAGTGTGCGAGGCCAGGCACCATGCTGTGAGGGGGTCATTAGTCCCACTCAGATTCAGATCGGCTATATATCCTCACCTTAAAAGCAGCATGACTAGTTCTATTAAATATCTTATTAAATATCTAAAAGCAGTAAAAGGATAAACTAAGAATGATTCATTTCCTTCCCAGATACCATGGATTTTGCCTTGCTTCTTGCAGAGAGAAGCAGATATTTAGTGATAATTTCTATGTGGGATGTTTTTCCCCACAAAGCAAGAGGAGAGCTTAATTATAATGTTTCATTAAGAAATATATCATTTTCTAGTATATTGCAAGGATTATTAGTCATTCTTTTGTCAATGAGGGAAGGTACTGTGTAATTGCAAAATTACATTAATACCACCAATAGAGTCAAAATAGCATTTTAGAGGATATTTGACTTGAAAGGACCATACAAAACATCTAATTTCCCAAACTTCCCTGAAGATAAGACTTACTTAGAATACCTTTAAAAAAAAAAAAAAAAAAAAAACTTGTGGCCTCATCCGAGACTCATTAAACCAGAATCTTAAGAAGGTTGTCTAGGAAGCTGTGGGTTTAATAAGGGTGAGCCCTTTGCTTATCATTCTCACCAGGAATGTCCAGGAAACACTGAACTTTGTTTTACAGATGAGGGTTCAGAGGCTCAGAGAAATCCAGGGACT
The DNA here is from genome assembly GCA_963574355.1 of Loris lydekkerianus. Lineage (NCBI taxonomy): Eukaryota > Metazoa > Chordata > Mammalia > Primates > Lorisidae > Loris > Loris lydekkerianus. The sequence continues at coordinate 14,540 of CAUYPK010163406.1, forward strand.
TGATTGAATTCACACAGCTACTGTACATCAGACAAGACCTGGACCCACCACTCCAACCCTGGTCCAGGACCTTTCCAGAAAACCATAGCACTGTATTGGGGTTCAACAGAATAAAACTAAAAGCCATCATTGTCTTCTGTCTGTAAAAAAAAAAAAGGAGCGCAAATAGTAATCTTTTCAGGAGATAGGTTGTATATAATTTTTAATATCTCCTAGACTCCTCACAATTCAAGAAGATCCATGAAAAAGTAATTGTGTGCACACACACTTTTCATTTCTACCTTATCATGTACTCAGAAGAGACCATCTTTAATGATAAAACTAACGTCATTCTTGGTCCTTTAAACAGTCCACATGCCTTGATTGTCACTCTTCTGGCTTCTAACGCTTAAGTCAGCCATCAAGTGTGCATCCAATTACTCTGAATGACTACACTTCTCCTTACTCATGTTTTCCTTGAAGGAATGAAGGGTTACACTTTAATAAGTTATTCATTTTTTAAAAATTCAACAAGACAAAAAGGTGTCAGAATTTACCCCTGACTGCACAGAAAATGTGGATGGAAAATCAATAAGAAATGCCTTTCCTATGTCAAAACATTAATTGTACCACCTCCTCATCATCATTTTCTTCGTTTGCACAGATTGTCCAAAACCTCCAAACATTCCCATGATCATGTTAGGAGTTTCGCTGGCTAGTCTTCTCATTGGAGTGGTCCTCCTGTGCATCTGGAAGCTCCTGGTATCATTTCATGATCGTAAGGAAGTTGCCAAATTTGAAGCAGAACGATCAAAGGCCAAGTGGCAAACGGTATGTGAACACTTAGGGCTACTCTGAGAGAAAAACAGCCTGGTGGAAGAAGGGATTGGAGGGCTCAGCCTTGCTCTGCTCTAAAAGACAGTTCTATGTTATATTCTCTCTCTCCCACTCTCACCATGACCCTAAACACTTTGATTTCTGTTCTGCATCAGAGACAAAGGAACCATGACTTGGACCTAGCTGGCCCTTGTAACGTATTTATCTCTCAGTGCAGTGGGAACACCCGCCACTCTGAGGAGTCTCATTAAATTCTGCAGAAATACTTGTGACTGATGGAACGGGTTACAATACAAAGTGGAGAAGACTTTTTAAATACGATGCAGATAGTTTTTCATGAACAACATAAATTTTAATCAGCTCCCTGAAAAAAACAAAAGCCCAAAGTATCAACCCTTAACTACATGGACTTAACAGATAAAATTTAAGTGTCTTCTCTTCACGGGAGGCAAACTGAAAACAGAACTATAGTTTTCTGTGTTTCTTTTCCACTAGGGAGATAATTACATTTCTAGAGATCCATAGAAACAATTTCATGGTTTTAATTTCATCTCTCTAATGGTGTGTCCAGCTATCTAATAGCAATTATCTTACATTGCTGATTCTAAAAACAGTGATATCACCAGAGAAAACACAGGCAAACACAATGCTTTGAGGGGTGCATCAGCTTAAATAAATTGATGTTAACACTTTTATCTCTACGCCTACAGTGATATTTTCAATTTCTAAAGCCAATGGAATTTGCCATTTTGAATAAATTTATCTTAATAAGCGATATTTATATTTTATGCAGTTATTTCAAACTACTCGTAATATATGGTTCAGGACAATGGACAATGACAATTTTCATCTATTTTATCTTCCTGCTAAAAATGCCTTTATATACAACAAGCAAATGCAATGTGTGGATCTTCTTTGGAACAGTGCAAGTCTAAAAATAGGTTTTTAAGACAACTGGAAAAAGATTGAAACACACTGGATATTAGAATGAAAGCAAGAAAGTATGGATGATTCGATTCGGTGTGATAATAGCATGGTGGCTTTGCAAGAAAATATCCTTACTGTTTAGAGATACATACAGAAGGAACGAGAGGACATGAGGGCTGGAGTATGCTTTGAAATAAGTCAGCCAAAAAAGAGAGAATGGATGGGAGGGATAGTTGAAGCAAGTATGGCAAAATCTTGATAGTTGCTGAATCTAGGTGATGAGTTTATGGCAGTTTATTAAACAGAGTTCCTCTTTTTGTTTATCTTTGCATGTTTCATAATTAAACAGAATTTTTCAGGAAAGTACCACATATACTTGAGTATAAGCCGACCCCAGTATAAGCCGACCCCCTTAATTTTACCCTAAAAACTGGGAAAACTTAGTGACTCGAGTATAAGCCAAGATGGAAAATGCAGCAGCCACTGGTAAATTTCAAAAATAAAAATATATACCCAAAACAATTACAATAATTGAGGAATCAGTAG